>VDCT01000462.1:0-130290 GCA_009763385.1 Coix lacryma-jobi var. lacryma-jobi | reverse complement strand
GCCCTCCTGCGCGAGTTTTGCGGCTCCGTTCCTCCGGAAATAAAAGTGCCAAAAACCCACCAAACATGAGTTTTGGGTCAAACGGAGATGACTGGGTGCGTCCGTTGTGAAAATTCAACCGTGAGTTTTTCGGTGCATCAGTGGTTAAAACGGCCCTCCTGCGTGAGTTTTGCGACACCGTTCCTCCGAAAATGAAAGTGCTAAAACCCACCAAACATGAGTTTGTGTCAAACGGAGATGATTGGGAAAGTCCGTTGTGAACAATTCAACCGTAATTTTTCGGTGCATCAGCGGTGAAAACGGGCCCTCCTCGCGCGAGTTTTGCGGCTCCGTTCCTCCGGAAATAAAAGTGCCAAAACCCACCAAACATGAGTTTTGGGTCAAACGGAGATGATTTGGACGCCACCCATATGAGTTTTGCTGGCACCGTTGTGAAAGATTGTGAACTGTTTGTTTTCGGTTCATCCGTGGGTAAAATGGCCCTCCATACGAGTTTTTGCGGGCACCGTTCCTCCGGAAATAAAAGTGTCAAAAACCCACCAAACATGAGTTTGGGTCAAACGGAGATGATTGGGTGCGTCCGTTATGAAAAATTCAACCGTGAGTTTTTCGATGCATCAGCGGTGAAAACGGCCCTCCTGCGCGAGTTTTACGGCTCCGTTTCTCCGGAAATAAAAGTGCCAAAAACCCACCAAATATGAGTTTTGGGATAAACGGAGATGATTGGGTGCGTCCGTTGTGAAAAATTCAACCGTGAGTTTTTCGGTGCATCAGTGGTTAAAACGGCCCTCCTGCGTGAGTTTTGCGACACCGTTCCTCCGAAAATGAAAGTGCCAAAAACCCACCAAACATGAGTTTTGGGTCAAACGGAGATGATTGGGTGCATCCGTTGTGAACAATTCAACCATAATTTTTCGGTGCATCAGCGGTGAAAACGGCCCTACTGCGCGAGTTTTGCGGCTCCGTTCCTCCGGAAATGAAAGTGCCAAAAACCCACCAAACATGAGTTTTGGGTCAAACGGAGATGATTGGGTGCGTCCGTTGTGAACAATTCAACCGTAATTTTTCGGTGCATCAGCGGTGAAAACGGCCCTCCTGCGCGAGTTTTGCGGCTCCGTTCCTCCGGAAATAAAAGTGCCAAAAACCCACCAAACATGAGTTTTGGGTCAAACGGAGATGATTGGGTGCGTCCGTTGTGAAAAATTCAACCATGAGTTTTTCGGTGCATCAGTGGTTAAAACGGCCCTCCTGCGTGAGTTTTGCGACACCGTTCCTCCGAAAATGAAAGTGCCAAAAACCCACCAAACATGAGTTTTGGGTCAAACGGAGATGATTGGGTGCGTCCGTTGTGAACAATTCAACCGTAATTTTTCGGTGCATCAGCGGTGAAAACGGCCCTCCTGCGCGAGTTTTGCGGCTCCGTTCCTCCGGAAATAAAAGTGCCAAAAACCCACCAAACATGACTTTTGGGTGAAACGGAGATGACTGGGTGCGTCCGTTGTGAAAAATTCAACCGTGAGTTTTTCGGTGCATCAGTGGTTAAAACGGCCCTCCTGCGTGAGTTTTGCGACACCGTTCCTCCGAAAATGAAAGTGCTAAAAACCCACCAAACATGAGTTTTGTGTCAAACGGAGATGATTGGGAAAGTCCGTTGTGAACAATTCAACCGTAATTTTTCGGTGCATCAGCGGTGAAAACGGCCCTCCTGCGCGAGTTTTGCGGCTCCGTTCCTCCGGAAATAAAAGTGCCAAAACCCACCAAACATGAGTTTTGGGTCAAACGGAGATGATTGGACGCACCCATATGAGTTTTGCGGCACCGTTGTGAAAGATTGAACTGTTTGTTTTCGGTTCATCCGTGGGTAAAATGGCCCTCCCATACGAGTTTTGCGGCACCGTTCCTCCGGAAATAAAAGTGTCAAAAACCCACCAAACATGAGTTTTGGGTCAAACGGAGATGATTGGGTGCGTCCGTTATGAAAAATTCAACCGTGAGTTTTTCGATGCATCAGCGGTGAAAACGGCCCTCCTGCGCGAGTTTTACGGCTCCGTTTCTCCGGAAATAAAAGTGCCAAAAACCCACCAAATATGAGTTTTGGGATAAACGGAGATGATTGGGTGCGTCCGTTGTGAAAAATTCAACCGTGAGTTTTTCGGTGCATCAGTGGTTAAAACGGCCCTCCTGCGTGAGTTTTGCGACACCGTTCCTCCGAAAATGAAAGTGCCAAAAACCCACCAAACATGAGTTTTGGGTCAAACGGAGATGATTGGGTGCATCCGTTGTGAACAATTCAACCATAATTTTTCGGTGCATCAGCGGTGAAAACGGCCCTACTGCGCGAGTTTTGCGGCTCCGTTCCTCCGGAAATGAAAGTGCCAAAAACCCACCAAACATGAGTTTTGGGTCAAACGGAGATGATTGGGTGCGTCCGTTGTGAAAAATTCAACCGTGAGTTTTTCGGTGCATCAGTGGTTAAAACGGCCCTCCTGCGTGAGTTTTGCGACACCGTTCCTCCAAAAATGAAAGTGCCAAAAACCCACCAAACATGAGTTTTGGGTCAAACGGAGACGATTGGGTGCGTCTGTTGTGAACAATTCAACCGTAATTTTTTGGTGCATCAGCGGTGAAAACGGCCCTCCTGCGCGAGTTTTGCGGCTCCGTTCCTCCGGAAATAAAAGTGCCAAAAACCCACCAAACATGAGTTTTGGGTCAAGCGGAGATGATTGGGTGCGTCTGTTGTGAAAAATTCAACCGTGAGTTTTTCGGTGCATCAGTGGTTAAAACGGCCCTCCTGCGTGAGTTTTGCGACATCGTTCCTCCGAAAATGAAAGTGCTAAAAACCCACCAAACATGAGTTTTGGGTCAAACGGAGATGATTGGGAAAGTCCGTTGTGAACAATTCATCCGTAATTTTTCGGTGCATCAGCGGTGAAAACGGCCCTCCTGCGCGAGTTTTGTGACACCGTTCCTCCGGAAATGAAAGTGCCAAAAACCCTACCAAACATGAGTTTTGGGTCAAATGGGGATGATTGGGTGCGTCCGTTGTGAAAAATTCAACCGTGAATTTTTCGGTGCATCAGTGGTTAAAACGGCCCTCCTGCGTGAGTTTTGCGACACCGTTCCTCCGAAAATGAAAGTGCCAAAAACCAACCAAACATGAGTTTTGGGTCAAACGGAGATGATTGGGTGCGTCCGTTGTGAACAATTTCAACCGTAATTTTTCGGTGCATCAGCGGTGAAAATGGCCCTCCTGCGCGAGTTTTGCGGCTCCGTTTCTCCGGAAATAAAAGTGCCAAAAACCCACCAAACATGAGTTTTGGGTCAAACGGAGATGATTGGGTGCGTCCGTTGTGAACATTCAACCGTAATTTTTCGGTGCATCAGCGGTGAAAATGGCCCTCCTGCGCGAGTTTTGCGGCTCCGTTCCTCCGAAATAAAAGTGCCAAAAACCCACCAAACATGAGTTTTGGGTCAAACGGAGATGATTGGGTGCGTCCGTTGTGAACAATTCAACCGTAATTTTTCGGTGCATCAGCGGTGAAAATGGCCCTCCTGCGCGAGTTTTGTGGCACCGTTCCTCCAGAAATGAAAGTGCCAAAAACCCACCAAACATGAGTTTTGGGTCAAATGGGGACGATTGGGTGTGTCCATTGTGAAAAATTCAACCGTGAATTTTTCGGTGCATCAGTGGTGAAAACGGCCCTCCTGCACGAGTTTTGCGGCACCGTTCCTCCGGAAATGAAAGTGCCAAAAACCCACCAAACATGAGTTTTGGGTCAAACGGAGACGATTGGGTGCGTCCGTTGTGAACAATTCAACCGTAATTTTTCGGTGCATCAGCGGTGAAAACGGCCCTCCTTCGTGAGTTTTGCGGCTCCGTTCCTCCGGAAATGAGAGTGCCAAAAACCCACCAAACATGAGTTTTGGGTCAAACGGAGATGATTGGGTGCGTCCGTTGTGAAAAATTCAACCGTGAGTTTTTCGGTGCATCAGTGGTTAAAACGGCCCTCCTGCGTGAGTTTTGCGACACCGTTCCTCCGAAAATGAAAGTGCCAAAAACCCACCAAACATGAGTTTTGGGTCAAACGGAGACGATTGGGTGCGTCCGTTGTGAACAATTCAACCGTAATTTTTTGGTGCATCAGCGGTGAAAACGGCCCTCCTGCGCGAGTTTTGCGGCTCCGTTCCTCCGGAAATAAAAGTGCCAAAAACCCACCAAACATGAGTTTTAGGTCAAGCGGAGATGATTGGGTGCGTCTGTTGTGAAAAATTCAACCGTGAGTTTTTCGGTGCATCAGTGGTTAAAACGGCCCTCCTGCGTGAGTTTTGCGACATCGTTCCTCCGAAAATGAAAGTGCTAAAAACCAACAAACATGAGTTTTGGGTCAAACGGAGATGATTGGGAAAGTCCATTGTGAACAATTCATCCGTCATTTTTCGGTGCATCAGCGGTGAAAACGGCCCTCCTGCGCGAGTTTTGTGACACCGTTCCTCCGGAAATGAAAGTGCCAAAAACCCACCAAACATGAGTTTTGGGTCAAATGGGGATGATTGGGTGCGTCCGTTGTGAAAAATTCAACCGTGAATTTTTCGGTGCATCAGTGGTTAAAACGGCCCTCCTGCGTGAGTTTTGCGACACCGTTCCTCCGAAAATGAAAGTGCTAAAAACCCACCAAACATGAGTTTTGTGTCAAACGGAGATGATTGGGAAAGACCGTTGTGAACAATTCAACCGTAATTTTTCGGTGCATCAGCGGTGAAAACGGCCCTCCTGCGCGAGTTTTGCGGCTCCGTTCCTCCGGAAATAAAAGTGCCAAAAACCCACCAAACATGAGTTTTGGGTCAAACGGAGATGATTGGACGCACCCATACGAGTTTTGCGGCACCGTTGTGAAAGATTGAACTGTTTGTTTTCGGTTCATCCGTGGGTAAAATGGCCCTCCCATACGAGTTTTGCGGCACCGTTCCTCCGGAAATAAAAGTGTCAAAAACCCACCAAACATGAGTTTTGGGTCAAACGGAGATGATTGGGTGCGTCCGTTATGAAAAATTCAACCGTGAGTTTTTCGATGCATCAGCGGTGAAAACGGCCCTCCTGCGCGAGTTTTGCGGCTCCGTTTCTCCAGAAATAAAAGTGCCAAAAACCCACCAAATATGAGTTTTGGGATAAACGGAGATGATTGGGTGCGTCCGTTGTGAAAAATTCAACCTTGAGTTTTTCAGTGCATCAGTGGTTAAAACGGCCCTCCTGCGTGAGTTTTGCGACACCGTTCCTCCGAAAATGAAAGTGCCAAAAACCCACCAAACATGAGTTTTGGGTCAAACGGAGATGATTGGGTGCATCCGTTGTGAACAATTCAACCGTAATTTTTCGGTGCATCAGCGGTGAAAACGGCCCTACTGCGCGAGTTTTGCGGCTCCGTTCCTCCGGAAATGAAAGTGCCAAAAACCCACCAAACATGAGTTTTGGGTCAAACGGAGATGATTGGGTGCGTCCGTTGTGAAAAATTCAACCGTGAGTTTTTCGGTGCATCAGTGGTTAAAACGGCCCTCCTGCGTGAGTTTTGCGACACCGTTCCTCCGAAAATGAAAGTGCCAAAAACCCACCAAACATGAGTTTTGGGTCAAACGGAGACGATTGGGTGCGTCCGTTGTGAACAATTCAACCGTAATTTTTTGGTGCATCAGCGGTGAAAACGGCCCTCCTGCTCGAGTTTTGCGGCTCCGTTCCTCCGGAAATAAAAGTGCCAAAAACCCACCAAACATGAGTTTTGGGTCAAGCGGAGATGATTGGGTGCGTCTGTTGTGAAAAATTCAACCGTGAGTTTTTTGGTGCATCAGTGGTTAAAACGGCCCTCCTGCGTGAGTTTTGCGACATCGTTCCTCCGAAAATGAAAGTGCTAAAAACCCACCAAACATGAGTTTTGGGTCAAACGGAGATGATTGGGAAAGTCCGTTGTGAACAATTCATCCGTCATTTTTCGGTGCATCAGCGGTGAAAACGGCCCTCCTGCGCGAGTTTTGTGACACCGTTCCTCCGGAAATGAAAGTGCCAAAAACCCACCAAACATGAGTTTTGGGTCAAATGGGGATGATTGGGTGCGTCCGTTGTGAAAAATTCAACCGTGAATTTTTCGGTGCATCAGTGGTTAAAACGGCCCTCCTGCGTGAGTTTTGCGACACCGTTCCTCCGAAAATGAAAGTGCCAAAAACCAACCAAACATGAGTTTTGGGTCAAACGGAGATGATTGGGTGCGTCTGTTGTGAACATTTCAACCGTAATTTTTCGGTGCATCAGCGGTGAAAATGGCCCTCCTGCGCGAGTTTTGCGGCTCCGTTCCTCCGGAAATAAAAGTGCCAAAAACCCACCAAACACGAGTTTTGGGTCAATCGGAGATGATTGGGTGCGTCCGTTGTGAACATTTCAACCGTAATTTTTCGGTGCATCAGCGGTGAAAAATGGCCCTCCTGCGCGAGTTTTGCGGCTCCGTTCCTCCGGAAATAAAAGTGCCAAAAACCCACCAAACATAAGTTTTGGGTCAAATGGGGATGATTGGGTGCGTCCGTTGTCAAAAATTGAACCATGACTTTTTCGGTGCATCAGCGGTGAAAACGGCCCTCCTGCGCGAGTTTTGCGGCTCCGTTCCTCCGGAAATAAAAGTGCCAAAAACCCACCAAACATGAGTTTTGGGTCAAACGGAGATGATTGGGTGCGTCCGTTGTGAACAATTCAACCGTAATTTTTCGGTGCATCAGCGGTGAAAATGGCCCTCCTGCGCGAGTTTTGTGGCACCGTTCCTCCAGAAATGAAAGTGCCAAAAACCCACCAAACATGAGTTTTGGGTCAAATGGGGACGATTGGGTGTGTCCATTGTGAAAAATTCAACCGTGAATTTTTCGGTGCATCAGTGGTGAAAACGGCCCTCCTGCACGAGTTTTGCGGCTCCGTTCCTCCGGAAATAAAAGTGCCAAAAACCCACCAAACATGAGTTTTGGGTCAAGCGGAGATGATTGGGTGCGTCTGTTGTGAAAAATTCAACCGTGAGTTTTTCGGTGCATCAGTGGTTAAAACGGCCCTCCTGCGTGAGTTTTGCGAGATCGTTCCTCCGAAAATGAAAGTGCTAAAAACCAACAAACATGAGTTTTGGGTCAAACGGAGATGATTGGGAAAGTCCGTTGTGAACAATTCATCCGTAATTTTTCGGTGCATCAGCGGTGAAAACGGCCCTCCTGCGCGAGTTTTGTGACACCGTTCCTCCGGAAATGAAAGTGCCAAAAACCCACCAAACATGAGTTTTGGGTCAAATGGGGATGATTGGGTGCGTCCGTTGTGAAAAATTCAACCGTGAATTTTTTCGGTGCATCAGTGGTTAAAACGGCCCTCCTGCGTGAGTTTTGCGACACCGTTCCTCCGAAAATGAAAGTGCCAAAAACCAACCAAACATGAGTTTTGGGTCAAACGGAGATGATTGGGTGCGTCCGTTGTGAACATTTCAACCGTAATTTTTCGGTGCATCAGCGCTGAAAATGGCCCTCCTGCGCGAGTTTTGCGGCTCCGTTCCTCCGGAAATAAAAGTGCCAAAAACCCACCAAACACGAGTTTTGGGTCAAACGGAGATGATTGGGTGCGTCCGTTGTGAACATTTCAACCGTAATTTTTCGGTGCATCAGCGGTGCAAATGGCCCTCCTGCGCGAGTTTTGCGGCTCCGTTCCTCCGGAAATAAAAGTGCCAAAAACCCACCAAACATGAGTTTCGGGTCAAACGGAGATGATTGGGTGCGTCCGTTGTGAACAATTCAACCGTAATTTTTCGGTGCATCAGCGGTGAAAATGGCCCTCCTGCGCGAGTTTTGTGGCACCGTTCCTCCAGAAATGAAAGTGCCAAAAACCCACCAAACATGAGTTTTGGGTCAAATGGGGACTGATTGGGTGTGTCCAGTTGTGAAAAATTCAACCGTGAATTTTTCGGTGCATCAGTGGTGAAAACGGCCCTCCTGCACGAGTTTTGCGGCACCGTTCCTCCGGAAATGAAAGTGCCAAAAACCCACCAAACATGAGTTTTGGGTCAAACGAAGACGATTGGGTGCGTCCGTTGTGAACAATTCAACCGTAATTTTTTGGTGCATCTGCGGTGAAAACGGCCCTCCTGCGCGAGTTTTGCGGCTCCGTTCCTCCGGAAATAAAAGTGCCAAAAACCCACCAAACATGAGTTTTGGGTCAAGCGGAGATGATTGGGTGCGTCTGTTGTGAAAAATTCAACCGTGAGTTTTTCGGTGCATCAGTGGTTAAAACGGCCCTCCTGCGTGAGTTTTGCGACATCGTTCCTCCGAAAATGAAAGTGCTAAAAACCCACCAAACATGAGTTTTGGGTCAAACGGAGATGATTGGGAAAGTCCGTTGTGAACAATTCATCCGTAATTTTTCGGTGCATCAGCGGTGAAAACGGCCCTCCTGCGCGAGTTTTGTTACACCGTTCCTCCGGAAATGAAAGTGCCAAAAACCCACCAAACATGAGTTTTGGGTCAAATGGGGATGATTGGGTGCGTCCGTTGTGAAAAATTCAACCGTGAATTTTTCGGTGCATCAGTGGTTAAAACGGCCCTCCTGCGTGAGTTTTGCGACACCGTTCCTCCGAAAATGAAAGTGCTAAAAACCCACCAAACATGAGTTTTGTGTCAAACGGAGATGATTGGGAAAGTCCGTTGTGAACAATTCAACCGTAATTTTTCGGTGCATCAGCGGTGAAAACGGCCCTCCTGCGCGAGTTTTGCGGCTCCGTTCCTCCGGAAATAAAAGTGCCAAAAACCCACCAAACATGAGTTTTGGGTCAAACGGAGATGATTGGACGCACCCATACGAGTTTTGCGGCACCGTTGTGAAAGATTGAACTGTTTGTTTTCGGTTCATCCGTGGGTAAAATGGCCCTCCCATACGAGTTTTGCGGCACCGTTCCTCCAGAAATAAAAGTGTCAAAAACCCACCAAACATGAGTTTTGGGTCAAACGGAGATGATTGGGTGCGTCCGTTATGAAAAATTCAACCGTGAGTTTTTCGATGCATCAGCGGTGAAAACGGCCCTCCTGCGCGAGTTTTGCGGCTCCGTTTCTCCAGAAATAAAAGTGCCAAAAACCCACCAAATATGAGTTTTGGGATAAACGGAGATGATTGGGTGCGTCCGTTGTGAAAAATTCAACCTTGAGTTTTTCAGTGCATCAGTGGTTAAAACGGCCCTCCTGCGTGAGTTTTGCGACACCGTTCCTCCGAAAATGAAAGTGCCAAAAACCCACCAAACATGAGTTTTGGGTCAAACGGAGATGATTGGGTGCATCCGTTGTGAACAATTCAACCGTAATTTTTCGGTGCATCAGCGGTGAAAACGGCCCTACTGCGCGAGTTTTGCGGCTCCGTTCCTCCGGAAATGAAAGTGCCAAAAACCCACCAAACATGAGTTTTGGGTCAAACGGAGATGATTGGGTGCGTCCGTTGTGAAAAATTCAACCGTGAGTTTTTCGGTGCATCAGTGGTTAAAACGGCCCTCCTGCGTGAGTTTTGCGACACCGTTCCTCCGAAAATGAAAGTGCCAAAAACCCACCAAACATGAGTTTTGGGTCAAACGGAGACGATTGGGTGCGTCCGTTGTGAACAATTCAACCGTAATTTTTTGGTGCATCAGCGGTGAAAACGGCCCCTCCTGCGCGAGTTTTGCGGCTCCGTTCCTCCGGAAATAAAAGTGCCAAAAACCCACCAAACATGAGTTTTGGGTCAAGCGGAGATGATTGGGTGCGTCTGTTGTGAAAAATTCAACCGTGAGTTTTTTGGTGCATCAGTGGTTAAAACGGCCCTCCTGCGTGAGTTTTGCGACATCGTTCCTCCGAAAATGAAAGTGCTAAAACCCACCAAACATGAGTTTTGGGTCAAACGGAGATGATTGGGAAAGTCCGTTGTGAACAATTCATCCGTCATTTTTCGGTGCATCAGCGGTGAAAACGGCCCTCCTGCGCGAGTTTTGTGACACCGTTCCTCCGGAAATGAAAGTGCCAAAAACCCACCAAACATGAGTTTTGGGTCAAATGGGGATGATTGGGTGCGTCCGTTGTGAAAAATTCAACCGTGAATTTTTCGGTGCATCAGTGGTTAAAACGGCCCTCCTGCGTGAGTTTTGCGACACCGTTCCTCCGAAAATGAAAGTGCCAAAAACCAACCAAACATGAGTTTTGGGTCAAACGGAGATGATTGGGTGCGTCTGTTGTGAACATTTCAACCGTAATTTTTCGGTGCATCAGCGGTGAAAATGGCCCTCCTGCGCGAGTTTTGCGGCTCGTTCCTCCGGAAATAAAAGTGCCAAAAACCCACCAAACACGAGTTTTGGGTCAATCGGAGATGATTGGGTGCGTCCGTTGTGAACATTTCAACCGTAATTTTTCGGTGCATCAGCGGTGAAAATGGCCCTCCTGCGCGAGTTTTGCGGCTCCGTTCCTCCGGAAATAAAAGTGCCAAAAACCCACCAAACATAAGTTTTGGGTCAAATGGGGATGATTGGGTGCGTCCGTTGTCAAAAATTGAACCATGACTTTTTCGGTGCATCAGCGGTGAAAACGGCCCCTCCTGCGCGAGTTTTGCGGCTCCGTTCCTCCGGAAATAAAAGTGCCAAAAACCCACCAAACATGAGTTTTGGGTCAAACGGAGATGATTGGGTGCGTCCGTTGTGAACAATTCAACCGTAATTTTTCGGTGCATCAGCGGTGAAAATGGCCCTCCTGCGCGAGTTTTGTGGCACCGTTCCTCCAGAAATGAAAGTGCCAAAAACCCACCAAACATGAGTTTTGGGTCAAATGGGGACGATTGGGTGTGTCCATTGTGAAAAATTCAACCGTGAATTTTTCGGTGCATCAGTGGTGAAAACGGCCCTCCTGCACGAGTTTTGCGGCTCCGTTCCTCCGGAAATAAAAGTGCCAAAAACCCACCAAACATGAGTTTTGGGTCAAGCGGAGATGATTGGGTGCGTCTGTTGTGAAAAATTCAACCGTGAGTTTTTCGGTGCATCAGTGGTTAAAACGGCCCTCCTGCGTGAGTTTTGCGACATCGTTCCTCCGAAAATGAAAGTGCTAAAAACCAACAAACATGAGTTTTGGGTCAAACGGAGATGATTGGGAAAGTCCGTTGTGAACAATTCATCCGTAATTTTTCGGTGCATCAGCGGTGAAAACGGCCCTCCTGCGCGAGTTTTGTGACACCGTTCCTCCGGAAATGAAAGTGCCAAAAACCCACCAAACATGAGTTTTGGGTCAAATGGGGATGATTGGGTGCGTCCGTTGTGAAAAATTCAACCGTGAATTTTTCGGTGCATCAGTGGTTAAAACGGCCCTCCTGCGTGAGTTTTGCGACACCGTTCCTCCGAAAATGAAAGTGCCAAAACCAACCAAACATGAGTTTTGGGTCAAACGGAGATGATTGGGTGCGTCCGTTGTGAACATTTCAACCGTAATTTTTCGGTGCATCAGCGCTGAAAATGGCCCTCCTGCGCGAGTATTGCGGCTCCGTTCCTCCGGAAATAAAAGTGCCAAAAACCCACCAAACACGAGTTTTGGGTCAAACGGAGATGATTGGGTGCGTCCGTTGTGAACATTTCAACCGTAATTTTTCGGTGCATCAGCGGTGCAAATGGCCCTCCTGCGCGAGTTTTGCGGCTCCGTTCCTCCGGAAATAAAAGTGCCAAAAACCCACCAAACATGAGTTTCGGGTCAAACGGAGATGATTGGGTGCGTCCGTTGTGAACAATTCAACCGTAATTTTTCGGTGCATCAGCGGTGAAAATGGCCCTCCTGCGCGAGTTTTGTGGCACCGTTCCTCCAGAAATGAAAGTGCCAAAAACCCACCAAACATGAGTTTTGGGTCAAATGGGGACGATTGGGTGTGTCCATTGTGAAAAATTCAACCGTGAATTTTTCGGTGCATCAGTGGTGAAAACGGCCCTCCTGCACGAGTTTTGCGGCACCGTTCCTCCGGAAATGAAAGTGCCAAAAACCCACCAAACATGAGTTTTGGGTCAAACGGAGACGATTGGGTGCGTCCGTTGTGAACAATTCAACCGTAATTTTTTGGTGCATCTGCGGTGAAAACGGCCCTCCTGCGCGAGTTTTGCGGCTCCGTTCCTCCGGAAATAAAAGTGCCAAAAACCCACCAAACATGAGTTTTGGGTCAAGCGGAGATGATTGGGTGCGTCTGTTGTGAAAAATTCAACCGTGAGTTTTTCGGTGCATCAGTGGTTAAAACGGCCCTCCTGCGTGAGTTTTGCGACATCGTTCCTCCGAAAATGAAAGTGCTAAAAACCCACCAAACATGAGTTTTGGGTCAAACGGAGATGATTGGGAAAGTCCGTTGTGAACAATTCATCCGTAATTTTTCGGTGCATCAGCGGTGAAAACGGCCCTCCTGCGCGAGTTTTGTTACACCGTTCCTCCGGAAATGAAAGTGCCAAAAACCCACCAAACATGAGTTTTGGGTCAAATGGGGATGATTGGGTGCGTCCGTTGTGAAAAATTCAACCGTGAATTTTTCGGTGCATCAGTGGTTAAAACGGCCCTCCTGCGTGAGTTTTGCGACACCGTTCCTCCGAAAATGAAAGTGCTAAAAACCCACCAAACATGAGTTTTGTGTCAAACGGAGATGATTGGGAAAGTCCGTTGTGAACAATTCAACCGTAATTTTTCGGTGCATCAGCGGTGAAAACGGCCCTCCTGCGCGAGTTTTGCGGCTCCGTTCCTCCGGAAATAAAAGTGCCAAAAACCCACCAAACATGAGTTTTGGGTCAAACGGAGATGATTGGACGCACCCATACGAGTTTTGTGGCACCGTTGTGAAAGATTGAACTGTTTGTTTTCGGTTCATCCGTGGGTAAAATGGCCCTCCCATACGAGTTTTGCGGCACCGTTCCTCCGGAAATAAAAGTGTCAAAAACCCACCAAACATGAGTTTTGGGTCAAACGGAGATGATTGGGTGCGTCCGTTATGAAAAATTCAACCGTGAGTTTTTCGATGCATCAGCGGTGAAAACGGCCCTCCTGCGCGAGTTTTGCGGCTCCGTTTCTCCGGAAATAAAAGTGCCAAAAACCCACCAAATATGAGTTTTGGGATAAACGGAGATGATTGGGTGCGTCCGTTGTGAAAAATTCAACCGTGAGTTTTTCGGTGCATCAGTGGTTAAAACGGCCCTCCTGCGTGAGTTTTGCGACACCGTTCCTCCGAAAATGAAAGTGCCAAAAACCCACCAAACATGAGTTTTGGGTCAAACGGAGATGATTGGGTGCATCCGTTGTGAACAATTCAACCGTAATTTTTCGGTGCATCAGCGGTGAAAACGGCCCTACTGCGCGAGTTTTGCGGCTCCGTTCCTCCGGAAATGAAAGTGCCAAAAACCCACCAAACATGAGTTTTGGGTCAAACGGAGATGATTGGGTGCGTCTGTTGTGAAAAATTCAACCGTGAGTTTTTCGGTGCATCAGTGGTTAAAACGGCCCTCCTGCGTGAGTTTTGCGACACCGTTCCTCCGAAAATGAAAGTGCCAAAAACCCACCAAACATGAGTTTTGGGTCAAACGGAGACGATTGGGTGCGTCCGTTGTGAACAATTCAACCGTAATTTTTCGGTGCATCAGCGGTGAAAACGGCCCTCCTGCGCGAGTTTTGCGGCTCCGTTCCTCCGGAAATAAAAGTGCCAAAAACCCACCAAACATGAGTTTTGGGTCAAACGGAGATGATTGGACGCACCCATACGAGTTTTGCGGCACCGTTGTGAAAGATTGAACTGTTTGTTTTCGGTTCATCCGTGGGTAAAATGGCCCTCCCATACGAGTTTTGCGGCACCGTTCCTCCGGAAATAAAAGTGTCAAAACCCCACCAAACATGAGTTTTGGGTCAAACGGAGATGATTGGGTGCGTCCGTTATGAAAAATTCAACCGTGAGTTTTTCGATGCATCAGCGGTGAAAACGGCCCTCCTGCGCGAGTTTTGCGGCTCCGTTCCTCCGGAAATAAAAGTGCCAAAAACCCACCAAACATGAGTTTTGGGTCAAGCGGAGAGGATTGGGTGCGTCTGTTGTGAAAAATTCAACCGTGAGTTTTTCGGTGCATCAGTGGTTAAAACGGCCCTCCTGCGTGAGTTTTGCGACATCGTTCCTCCGGAAATGAAAGTGCCAAAAACCCACCAAACATGAGTTTTGGGTCAAACGGAGACGATTGGGTGCGTCCATTGTGAACAATTCAACCGTAATTTTTCGGTGCATCAGCGGTGAAAACGGCCCTCCTGCGCGAGTTTTGCGGCTCCGTTCCTCCGGAAATAAAAGTGCCAAAAACCCACCAAACATGAGTTTTGGGTCAAGCGTAGATGATTGGGTGCGTCTGTTGTGAAAAATTCAACCGTGAGTTTTTCGGTGCATCAGTGGTTAAAACGGCCCTCCTGCGTGAGTTTTGCGACATCGTTCCTCCGAAAATGAAAGTGCTAAAAACCCACCAAACATGAGTTTTGGGTCAAACGGAGATGATTTGGAAAGTCCGTTGTGAACAATTCATCCGTACTTTTTCGGTGCATCAGCGGTGAAAACGGCCCTCCTGCGCGAGTTTTGTGACACCGTTCCTCCAGAAATGAAAGTGCCAAAAACCCACCAAACATGAGTTTTGGGTCAAATGGGGATGATGGGGTGCGTCCGTTGTGAAAAATTCAACCGTGAATTTTTCGGTGCATTAGTGGTTAAAACGGACCTCCTGCGTGAGTTTTGCGACACCGTTCCTCCGAAAATGAAAGTGCCAAAAACCAACCAAACATGAGTTTTGGGTCAAACGGAGATGATTGGGTGCGTCCGTTGTGAACATTTCAACCGTAATTTTTCGGTGCATCAGCGGTGAAAATGGCCCTCCTGCGCGAGTTTTGCGGCTCCGTTCCTCCGGAAATAAAAGTGCCAAAAACCCACCAAACATGCGTTTTGGGTCAAACGGAGATGATTGGGTGCGTCCGTTGTGAAAAATTCAACCGTGAGTTTTTTGGTGCATCAGTGGTTAAAACGGCCCTCCTGCGTGAGTTTTGCGACACCGTTCCTCCGAAAATGAAAGTTCCAAAAACCCACCAAACATGAGTTTTGGGTCAAACGGAGATCATTGGGTGCGTCCGTTGTTTACAATTCAACCGTAATTTTTCGGTGCATCAGCGGTGAAAACGGCCCTCCTGCGCGAGTTTTGCGGCTCCGTTCCTCCGGAAATAAAAGTGCCAAAACCCCACCAAACATGAGTTTTGGGTCAAACGGAGATGATTGGGTGCGTCCGTTGTGAAAAATTCAACCGTGAGTTTTTCGGTGCATCAGTGGTTATAACGGCCCTCCTGCGTGAGTTTTGCGACACCGTTCCTCCGAAAATGAAAGTGCTAAAAACCCACCAAACATGAGTTTTGGGTCAAACGGAGATGATTGGGAAAGTCCGTTGTGAACAATTCAACCGTAATTTTTTGGTGCATCAGCGGTGAAAACGGCCCTCCTGCGCGAGTTTTGTGACACCGTTCCTCCGGAAATGAAAGTGCCAAAAACCCACCAAACATGAGTTTTGGGTCAAACGGAGATGATTGGACGCAGCCATACGAGTTTTGCGGCACCGTTGTGAAAGATTGAACTGTTTGTTTTCGGTTCATCCGTGGGTTAAATGGCCCTCCCAAACGAGTTTTGCGGCACCGTTCCTCCGGAAATGAAAGTGTCAAAAACCCACCAAACATGAGTTTTGGGTAAAACGGAGATGATTGGGTGCGTCCGTTATGAAAAATTCAACCGTGAGTTTTTCGGTGCATCAGTGGTTAAAACGGCCCTCCTGCACGAGTTTTGCGGCTCCGTTCCTCCGGACATAAAAGTGCCAAAAACCCACCAAACATGAGTTTTGGGTCAAACGGAGATGATTGGGTGCGTCCGTTGTGAAAAATTCAACCGTGAGTTTTTCGGTGCATCAGTGGTTAAAACGGCCCTCCTGCGTGAGTTTTGCGACACCGTTCCTCCGAAAATGAAAGTGCCAAAAACCCACCAAACATGAGTTTTGGGTCAAACGGAGATGATTGGGAAAGTCCGTTGTGAACAATTCAACCGTAATTTTTTGGTGCATCAGCGGTGAAAACGGCCCTCCTGCGCGAGTTTTGTGACACCGTTCCTCCGGAAATGAAAGTGCCAAAAACCCACCAAACATGAGTTTTGGGTCAAACGGAGATGATTGGACGCAGCCATACGAGTTTTGCGGCACCGTTGTGAAAGATTGAACTGTTTGTTTTCGGTTCATCCGTGGGTTAAATGGCCCTCCCAAACGAGTTTTGCGGCACCGTTCCTCCGGAAATGAAAGTGTCAAAAACCCACCAAACATGAGTTTTGGGTAAAACGGAGATGATTGGGTGCGTCCGTTTTGAAAAATTCAACCGTGAGTTTTTCGGTGCATCAGTGGTTAAAACGGCCCTCCTGCACGAGTTTTGCGGCTCCGTTCCTCCGGACATAAAAGTGCCAAAAACCCACCAAACATGAGTTTTGGGTCAAACGGAGATGATTGGGTGCGTCCGTTGTGAAAAATTCAACCGTGAGTTTTTCGGTGCATCAGTGGTTAAAACGGCCCTCCTGCGTGAGTTTTGCGACACCGTTCCTCCGAAAATGAAAGTGCCAAAAACCCACCAAACATGAGTTTTGGGTCAAACGGAGATGATTGGGTGCGTCCATTGTGAAAAATTTAACCGTGAGTTTTTCGGTGCATCAGTGGTTAAAACGGTCTTCCTGCGTGAGTTTTGCGACACCGTTCCTCCGAAAATGAAAGTGCCAAAAACCCACCAAACATGAGTTTTGGGTCAAACGGAGATGATTGGGTGCGTCCGTTGTGAACAATTCAACCGTAATTTTTCGGTGCATCAGCGGTGAAAACGGCCCTCCTGCGCGAGTTTTGGGACACCGTTCCTCCGAAAATGATAGTGCCAAAAACCCACCAGACATGAGTTTTGGGTCAAACGGAGATGATTGGACGCACCCATACGAATTTTGCGGCACCGTTGTGAAAGATTGAACTGTTTGTTTTCGGTTCATCCGTGGCTAAAATGGCCCTCCCATACGAGTTTTGCGGCAGCGTTCCTTCGGAAATGAAAGTGTCAAAAACCCACCAAACATGAGTTTTGGGTCAAACGGAGATGATTGGGTGCGTCCGTTGTAAAAAATTCAACCGTGAGTTTTTCGGTGCATTAGTGGTTAAAACGGCCATCCTGCGTGAGTTTTGCGACACCGTTCCTCCGAAAATGAAAGTGCCAAAAACCCACCAAACATGAGTTTTCGGTCAAACGGAGATGATTGGGTGCGTCCGTTGTGAACATTTCAACCGTAATTTTTCGGTGCATCAGCGGTGAAAACGGCCCTCCTGCGCGAGTTTTGCGGCTCCGTTCCTCCAGAAATAAAAGTGCCAAAAACCCACCAAACATGAGTTTTGGGTCAAACGGAGATGATTGGGTGCGTCCGTTGTGAAAAATTCAACCGTGAGTTTTTTGGTGCATCAGTGGTTAAAACGGCCCTCCTGCGTGAGTTTTGCGACACCGTTCCTCCGAAAATGAAAGTTCCAAAAACCCACCAAACATGAGTTTTGGGTCAAACGGAGATCATTGGGTGCGTCCGTTGTGAACAATTCAACCGTAATTTTTTGGTGCATCAGCGGTGAAAACGGCCCTCCTGCGCGAGTTTTGCGGCTCCGTTCCTCCGGAAATAAAAGTGCCAAAAACCCCACCAAACATGAGTTTTGGGTCAAACGGAGATGATTGGGTGCGTCCGTTGTGAAAAATTCAACCGTGAGTTTTCCGGTGCATCAGTGGTTAAAACGGCCCTCCTGCGTGAGTTTTGCGACACCGTTCCTCCGAAAATGAAAGTGCTAAAAACCCACCAAACATGAGTTTTGGGTCAAACGGAGATGATTGGGAAAGTCCGTTGTGAACAATTCAACTGTAATTTTTCGGTGCATCAGCGGTGAAAACGGCCCTCCTGCGCGAGTTTTGTGACACCGTTCGTCCAGAAATGAAAGTGCCAAAAACCCACCAAACATGAGTTTTGGGTCAAACGGAGATGATTGGGTGCGTCCGTTATGAAAAATTCAACCGTGAGTTTTTCGGTGCATCAGTGGTTAAAACGGCCCTCCTGCGCGAGTTTTGCGGCTCCGTTCCTCCGGAAATATAAGTGCCAAAAACCCACCAAACATGAGTTTTGGGTCAAACGGAGATGATTGGGTGCGTCCGTTGTGAAAAATTCAACCGTGAGTTTTTCGGTGCATCAGTGGTTAAAACGGCCCTCCTGCGTGAGTTTTGCGACACCGTTCCTCCGAAAATGAAAGTGCCAAAAACCCACCAAACATGAGTTTTGGGTCAAACAGAGATGATTGGGTGCGTCCGTTGTGAACAATTCAACCGTAATTTTTCGGTGCATCAGCGGTGAAAATGGCCCTCCTGCGTGAGTTCTGCGGCACTGTTCCTCCGGAAATGAAAGTGCCAAAAACCAACCAAACATGAGTTTTGGGTCAAACGGAGATGATTGGGTGCGTCCATTGCGAAAAATTAAACTGTGAATTTTTCGGAGCATCAGTGGTGAAAACGGCCCTCCTGCGCGAGTTTTGCGGCTCCGTTCCTCCGGAAATAAAAGTGCCAAAAACCCACCAAACATGAGTTTTGGGTCAAACGGAGATGATTGGGTGCGTCCGTTGTGAAAAATTCAACCGTGAGTTTTTCGGTGCATCAGTGGTTAAAACGGCCCTCCTGCGTGAGTTTTGCGACACCGTTCCTCCGAAAATGAAAGTGCCAAAAACCCACCAAACATGAGTTTTGGGTCAAACGGAGATGATTGGGTGTGTCCGTTGTGAACAATTCAACCGTAATTTTTCGGTGCATCAGCGGTGAAAACGGCCCTCCTGCGCGAGCTTTGTGACACCGTTCCTCCAAAAATGAAAGTGCCAAAAACCCACCAAGCATGAGTTTTGGGTCAAACGGAGATGATTGGACGCACCCATACGAGTTTTGCGGCACCGTTGTGAAAGATTGAACTGTTTGATTTCGGTTCATCCGTGGGTAAAATGGCCCTCCCATACGAGTTTTGCGGCACCGTTCCTCCGGAAATGAAAGTGTCAAAAACCCACCAAACATGAGTTTTGGGTCAAATGGGGATGATTGGGTGCGTCCGTTGTCAAAAATTGAACCATGACTTTTTCGGTGCATCAGTGGTGAAAACGGCCCTCCTGCGCGAGTTTTGCGGCACCGTTCCTCCGGAAATGAAAGTGCCAATAACCCACCAAACATGAGTTTTGGGTCAAATGGGGATGATTGGGTGTGTCCGTTGTGAAAAATTCAACCGTGAATTTAACCTTGAATTTTTCGGTGCATTAGTGGAGAAAACGGCCCGCCTGCGCGAGTTTTGTGGCACCGTTCTTCCGGAAAGGAAAGTGCCAAAAACCCACCAAACATGAGTTTTGGGTCAAATGGGGATGATTGGGTGCGTCCGTTGTCAAAAATTCAACCATGACTTTTTCGGTGCATCAGTGGTGAAATCGGCCCTCCTGCGCGAGTTTTGCGGCACCGTTCCTCCGGAAATGAAAGTGCCAAAAACCCACCAAACAAGAGTTTTGCGGCACCATTCCTCCAAAAATGAAAGTGCCAAAACCCACCAAACATGAGTTTTGGGTCAAACGGAGATGATTGAGTGCGTCCATTGTGAAAAATTCAACCATGAGTTTTTCGGTGTATCAGTGGGTAAAACGGCCCTCTCATACGAGTGTTGCGGCACCGTTCCTCCGGAAAGGAAAGTGCCAAAAACCCACCAAACATGAGTTTTGGGTCAAACGGAGATGATTGGGTGCGTCCGTTGTGAAAAATTCAACAGTGAGTATTTCGGTGCATCAGTGGGTAAAACGGCCCTCCTGCGCGAGTTTTGCGGCACCATTCCTCCGGAAATGAAAGTGCCAAAAACCCACCAAACATGATTTTGGGGTCATGAATTTTTCGGTGCATCAGTGGTGAAAACGGCCCTCCTGGCTCCTGCGCGAGTTTTTCGGCACCGTTCCTCCGGAAATCAAAGTGCCAATAACCCACCAAACATGAGTTTTGCGACACCATTCCTCCAAAAATGAAAGTGCCAAAACCCACCAAACATGAGTTTTGGGTCAAACGGAGATGATTGAGTGCGTCCATTGTGAAAAATTCAACCATGAGTTTTTCGGTGTATCAGTGGGTAAAACGGCCCTCTCATACGAGTGTTGCGGCACCGTTCCTCCGAAAATGAAAGTGCCAAAACCCATCAAACATGAGTTTTGGGTCAAACGGAGATGATTGGGTGCGTCCGTTGTGAAAAATTCAACCGTGAGTTTTTCGGTGCATCAGTGGTTAAAACGGCCCTCCTGCGTGAGTTTTGCGACACCGTTCCTCCGAAAATGAAAGTGCCAAAAACCCACCAAACATGAGTTTTGGGTCAAACGGAGATGATTAGGTGCGTCCGTTGTGAACAATTCAACCGTAATTTTTCGGTGCATCAGCGGTGAAAATGGCCCTCCTGCGCGAGTTTTGTGGCACCGTTCCTCCGGAAATGAAAGTGCCAAAAACCCACCAAACATGAGTTTTGGGTCAAATGGGGATGATTCGGAGTGTCCGTTGTGAAAAATTCAACCGTGAATTTAACCTTGAATTTTTCGGTGCATTAGTGGAGAAAACGGCCCGCCTGCGCGAGTTTTGCGGCACCGTTCTTCCGGAAAGGAAAGTGCCAAAAAACCACCAAACATGAGTTTTGGGTCAAATGGGGATGATTGGGTGCGTCCGTTGTCAAAAATTGAACCATGACTTTTTCGGTGCATCAGTGGTGAAAACGGTCCTCCTGCGCGAGTTTTGCGGCACCGTTCCTCCGGAAATGAAAGTGCCAATAACCCACCAAACATGAGTTTTGCGGCACCATTCCTCCAAAAATGAAAGTGCCAAAACCCACCAAACATGAGTTTTGGGTCAAACGGAGATGATTGAGTGCGTCCATTGTGAAAAATTCAACCATGAGTTTTTCGGTGTATCAGTGGGTAAAACGGCCCTCAAATACGAGTGTTGCGGCACCGTTCCTCCGAAAATGAAAGTGCCAAAACCCATCAAACATGAGTTTTGGGTCAAACGGAGATGATTGGGTGCGTCCGTTGTGAAAAATTCAACCGTGAGTTTTTCGGTGCATCAGTGGTTAAAACGGCCCTCCTGCGTGAGTTTTGCGACACCGTTCCTCCGAAAATGAAAGTGCCAAAAACCCACCAAACATGAGTTTTGGGTCAAACGGAGATCATTGGGTGCGTCCGTTGTGAACAATTCAACCGTAATTTTTTGGTGCATCAGCGGTGAAAACGGCCCTCCTGCGCGAGTTTTGCGGCTCCGTTCCTCCGGAAATAAAAGTGCCAAAACCCCACCAAACATGAGTTTTGGGTCAAACGGAGATGATTGGGTGCGTCCGTTGTGAAAAATTCAACCGTGAGTTTTCCGGTGCATCAGTGGTTAAAACGGCCCTCCTGCGTGAGTTTTGCGACACCGTTCCTCCGAAAATGAAAGTGCTAAAAACCCACCAAACATGAGTTTTGGGTCAAACGGAGATGATTGGGAAAGTCCGTTGTGAACAATTCAACTGTAATTTTTCGGTGCATCAGCGGTGAAAACGGCCCTCCTGCGCGAGTTTTGTGACACCGTTCGTCCAGAAATGAAAGTGCCAAAAACCCACCAAACATGAGTTTTGGGTCAAACGGAGATGATTGGGTGCGTCCGTTATGAAAAATTCAACCGTGAGTTTTTCGGTGCATCAGTGGTTAAAACGGCCCTCCTGCGCGAGTTTTGCGGCTCCGTTCCTCCGGAAATATAAGTGCCAAAAACCCACCAAACATGAGTTTTGGGTCAAACGGAGATGATTGGGTGCGTCCGTTGTGAAAAATTCAACCGTGAGTTTTTCGGTGCATCAGTGGTTAAAACGGCCCTCCTGCGTGAGTTTTGCGACACCGTTCCTCCGAAAATGAAAGTGCCAAAAACCCACCAAACATGAGTTTTGGGTCAAACAGAGATGATTGGGTGCGTCCGTTGTGAACAATTCAACCGTAATTTTTCGGTGCATCAGCGGTGAAAATGGCCCTCCTGCGTGAGTTCTGCGGCACTGTTCCTCCGGAAATGAAAGTGCCAAAAACCAACCAAACATGAGTTTTGGGTCAAACGGAGATGATTGGGTGCGTCCATTGCGAAAAATTAAACTGTGAATTTTTCGGAGCATCAGTGGTGAAAACGGCCCTCCTGCGCGAGTTTTGCGGCTCCGTTCCTCCGGAAATAAAAGTGCCAAAAACCCACCAAACATGAGTTTTGGGTCAAACGGAGATGATTGGGTGCGTCCGTTGTGAAAAATTCAACCGTGAGTTTTTCGGTGCATCAGTGGTTAAAACGGCCCTCCTGCGTGAGTTTTGCGACACCGTTCCTCCGAAAATGAAAGTGCCAAAAACCCACCAAACATGAGTTTTGGGTCAAACGGAGATGATTGGGTGTGTCCGTTGTGAACAATTCAACCGTAATTTTTCGGTGCATCAGCGGTGAAAACGGCCCTCCTGCGCGAGCTTTGTGACACCGTTCCTCCAAAAATGAAAGTGCCAAAAACCCACCAAGCATGAGTTTTGGGTCAAACGGAGATGATTGGACGCACCCATACGAGTTTTGCGGCACCGTTGTGAAAGATTGAACTGTTTGTTTTCGGTTCATCCGTGGCTAAAATGGCCCTCCCATACGAGTTTTGCGGCAGCGTTCCTTCGGAAATGAAAGTGTCAAAAACGCACCAAACATGAGTTTTGGGTCAAACGGAGATGATTGGGTGCGTCCGTTGTAAAAAATTCAACCGTGAGTTTTTCGGTGCATTAGTGGTTAAAACGGCCCTCCTGCGTGAGTTTTGCGACACCGTTCCTCCGAAAATGAAAGTGCCAAAAACCCACCAAACATGAGTTTTCGGTCAAACGGAGATGATTGGGTGCGTCCGTTGTGAACATTTCAACCGTAATTTTTCGGTGCATCAGCGGTGAAAACGGCCCTCCTGCGCGAGTTTTGCGGCTCCGTTCCTCCAGAAATAAAAGTGCCAAAAACCCACCAAACATGAGTTTTGGGTCAAACGGAGATGATTGGGTGCGTCCGTTGTGAAAAATTCAACCGTGAGTTTTTTGGTGCATCAGTGGTTAAAACGGCCCTCCTGCGTGAGTTTTGCGACACCGTTCCTCCGAAAATGAAAGTTCCAAAAACCCACCAAACATGAGTTTTGGGTCAAACAGAGATCATTGGGTGCGTCCGTTGTGAACAATTCAACCGTAATTTTTCGGTGCATCAGCGGTGAAAACGGCCCTCCTGCGCGAGTTTTGCGGCTCCGTTCCTCCGGAAATAAAAGTGCCAAAACCCCACCAAACATGAGTTTTGGGTCAAACGGAGATGATTGGGTGCGTCCGTTGTGAAAAATTCAACCGTGAGTTTTTCGGTGCATCAGTGGTTAAAACGGCCCTCCTGCGTGAGTTTTGCGACACCGTTCCTCCGAAAATGAAAGTGCTAAAAACCCACCAAACATGAGTTTTGGGTCAAACGGAGATGATTGGGAAAGTCCGTTGTGAACAATTCAACTGTAATTTTTCGGTGCATCAGCGGTGAAAACGGCCCTCCTGCGCGAGTTTTGTGACACCGTTCGTCCAGAAATGAAAGTGCCAAAAACCCACCAAACATGAGTTTTGGGTCAAACGGAGATGATTGGGTGCGTCCGTTATGAAAAATTCAACCGTGAGTTTTTCGGTGCATCAGTGGTTAAAACGGCCCTCCTGCGCGAGTTTTGCGGCTCCGTTCCTCCGGAAATATAAGTGCCAAAAACCCACCAAACATGAGTTTTGGGTCAAACGGAGATGATTGGGTGCGTCCGTTGTGAAAAATTCAACCGTGAGTTTTTCGGTGCATCAGTGGTTAAAACGGCCCTCCTGCGTGAGTTTTGCGACACCGTTCCTCCGAAAATGAAAGTGCCAAAAACCCACCAAACATGAGTTTTGGGTCAAACAGAGATGATTGGGTGCGTCCGTTGTGAACAATTCAACCGTAATTTTTCGGTGCATCAGCGGTGAAAATGGCCCTCCTGCGTGAGTTCTGCGGCACTGTTCCTCCGGAAATGAAAGTGCCAAAAACCAACCAAACATGAGTTTTGGGTCAAACGGAGATGATTGGGTGCGTCCATTGCGAAAAATTAAACTGTGAATTTTTCGGAGCATCAGTGGTGAAAACGGCCCTCCTGCGCGAGTTTTGCGGCTCCGTTCCTCCGGAAATAAAAGTGCCAAAAACCCACCAAACATGAGTTTTGGGTCAAACGGAGATGATTGGGTGCGTCCGTTGTGAAAAATTCAACCGTGAGTTTTTCAGTGCATCAGTGGTTAAAACGGCCCTCCTGCGTGAGTTTTGCGACACCGTTCCTCCGAAAATGAAAGTGCCAAAAACCCACCAAACATGAGTTTTGGGTCAAACGGAGATGATTGGGTGTGTCCGTTGTGAACAATTCAACCGTAATTTTTCGGTGCATCAGCGGTGAAAACGGCCCTCCTGCGCGAGTTTTGTGACACCGTTCCTCCAAAAATGAAAGTGCCAAAAACCCACCAAGCATGAGTTTTGGGTCAAACGGAGATGATTGGACGCACCCATACGAGTTTTGCGGCACCGTTGTGAAAGATTGAACTGTTTGATTTCGGTTCATCCGTGGGTAAAATGGCCCTCCCATACGAGTTTTGCGGCACCGTTCCTCCGGAAATGAAAGTGTCAAAAACCCACCAAACATGAGTTTTGGGTCAAATGGGGATGATTGGGTGCGTCCGTTGTCAAAAATTGAACCATGACTTTTTCGGTGCATCAGTGGTGAAAACGGCCCTCCTGCGCGAGTTTTGCGGCACCGTTCCTCCGGAAATGAAAGTGCCAATAACCCACCAAACATGAGTTTTGGGTCAAATGGGGATGATTGGGTGTGTCCGTTGTGAAAAATTCAACCGTGAATTTAACCTTGAATTTTTCGGTGCATTAGTGGAGAAAACGGCCCGCCTGCGCGAGTTTTGTGGCACCGTTCTTCCGGAAAGGAAAGTGCCAAAAACCCACCAAACATGAGTTTTGGGTCAAATGGGGATGATTGGGTGCGTCCGTTGTCAAAAATTCAACCATGACTTTTTCGGTGCATCAGTGGTGAAATCGGCCCTCCTGCGCGAGTTTTGCGGCACCGTTCCTCCGGAAATGAAAGTGCCAAAAACCCACCAAACAAGAGTTTTGCGGCACCATTCCTCCAAAAATGAAAGTGCCAAAACCCACCAAACATGAGTTTTGGGTCAAACGGAGATGATTGAGTGCGTCCATTGTGAAAAATTCAACCATGAGTTTTTCGGTGTATCAGTGGGTAAAACGGCCCTCTCATACGAGTGTTGCGGCACCGTTCCTCCGGAAAGGAAAGTGCCAAAAACCCACCAAACATGAGTTTTGGGTCAAACGGAGATGATTGGGTGCGTCCGTTGTGAAAAATTCAACAGTGAGTATTTCGGTGCATCAGTGGGTAAAACGGCCCTCCTGCGCGAGTTTTGCGGCACCATTCCTCCGGAAATGAAAGTGCCAAAAACCCACCAAACATGATTTTGGGGTCATGAATTTTTCGGTGCATCAGTGGTGAAAACGGCCCTCCTGGCTCCTGCGCGAGTTTTTCGGCACCGTTCCTCCGGAAATGAAAGTGCCAATAACCCACCAAACATGAGTTTTGCGACACCATTCCTCCAAAAATGAAAGTGCCAAAACCCACCAAACATGAGTTTTGGGTCAAACGGAGATGATTGAGTGCGTCCATTGTGAAAAATTCAACCATGAGTTTTTCGGTGTATCAGTGGGTAAAACGGCCCTCTCATACGAGTGTTGCGGCACCGTTCCTCCGAAAATGAAAGTGCCAAAACCCATCAAACATGAGTTTTGGGTGAAACGGAGATGATTGGGTGCGTCCGTTGTGAAAAATTCAACCGTGAGTTTTTCGGTGCATCAGTGGTTAAAACGGCCCTCCTGCGTGAGTTTTGCGACACCGTTCCTCCGAAAATGAAAGTGCCAAAAACCCACCAAACATGAGTTTTGGGTCAAACGGAGATGATTAGGTGCGTCCGTTGTGAACAATTCAACCGTAATTTTTCGGTGCATCAGCGGTGAAAATGGCCCTCCTGCGCGAGTTTTGTGGCACCGTTCCTCCGGAAATGAAAGTGCCAAAAACCCACCAAACATGAGTTTTGGGTCAAATGGGGATGATTCGGAGTGTCCGTTGTGAAAAATTCAACCGTGAATTTAACCTTGAATTTTTCGGTGCATTAGTGGAGAAAACGGCCCGCCTGCGCGAGTTTTGCGGCACCGTTCTTCCGGAAAGGAAAGTGCCAAAAAACCACCAAACATGAGTTTTGGGTCAAATGGGGATGATTGGGTGCGTCCGTTGTCAAAAATTGAACCATGACTTTTTCGGTGCATCAGTGGTGAAAACGGTCCTCCTGCGCGAGTTTTGCGGCACCGTTCCTCCGGAAATGAAAGTGCCAATAACCCACCAAACATGAGTTTTGCGGCACCATTCCTCCAAAAATGAAAGTGCCAAAACCCACCAAACATGAGTTTTGGGTCAAACGGAGATGATTGAGTGCGTCCATTGTGAAAAATTCAACCATGAGTTTTTCGGTGTATCAGTGGGTAAAACGGCCCTCAAATACGAGTGTTGCGGCACCGTTCCTCCGAAAATGAAAGTGCCAAAACCCATCAAACATGAGTTTTGGGTCAAACGGAGATGATTGGGTGCGTCCGTTGTGAAAAATTCAACCGTGAGTTTTTCGGTGCATCAGTGGTTAAAACGGCCCTCCTGCGTGAGTTTTGCGACACCGTTCCTCCGAAAATGAAAGTGCCAAAAACCCACCAAACATGAGTTTTGGGTCAAACGGAGATGATTGGGTGTGTCCGTTGTGAACAATTCAACCGTAATTTTTCGGTGCATCAGCGGTGAAAACGGCCCTCCTGCGCGAGTTTTGTGACACCGTTCCTCCAAAAATGAAAGTGCCAAAAACCCACCAAGCATGAGTTTTGGGTCAAACGGAGATGATTGGACGCACCCATACGAGTTTTGCGGCACCGTTGTGAAAGATTGAACTGTTTGATTTCGGTTCATCCGTGGGTAAAATGGCCCTCCCATACGAGTTTTGCGGCACCGTTCCTCCGGAAATGAAAGTGTCAAAAACCCACCAAACATGAGTTTTGGGTCAAATGGGGATGATTGGGTGCGTCCGTTGTCAAAAATTGAACCATGACTTTTTCGGTGCATCAGTGGTGAAAACGGCCCTCCTGCGCGAGTTTTGCGGCACCGTTCCTCCGGAAATGAAAGTGCCAATAACCCACCAAACATGAGTTTTGGGTCAAATGGGGATGATTGGGTGTGTCCGTTGTGAAAAATTCAACCGTGAATTTAACCTTGAATTTTTCGGTGCATTAGTGGAGAAAACGGCCCGCCTGCGCGAGTTTTGTGGCACCGTTCTTCCGGAAAGGAAAGTGCCAAAAACCCACCAAACATGAGTTTTGGGTCAAATGGGGATGATTGGGTGCGTCCGTTGTCAAAAATTCAACCATGACTTTTTCGGTGCATCAGTGGTGAAATCGGCCCTCCTGCGCGAGTTTTGCGGCACCGTTCCTCCGGAAATGAAAGTGCCAAAAACCCACCAAACAAGAGTTTTGCGGCACCATTCCTCCAAAAATGAAAGTGCCAAAACCCACCAAACATGAGTTTTGGGTCAAACGGAGATGATTGAGTGCGTCCATTGTGAAAAATTCAACCATGAGTTTTTCGGTGTATCAGTGGGTAAAACGGCCCTCTCATACGAGTGTTGCGGCACCGTTCCTCCGGAAAGGAAAGTGCCAAAAACCCACCAAACATGAGTTTTGGGTCAAACGGAGATGATTGGGTGCGTCCGTTGTGAAAAATTCAACAGTGAGTATTTCGGTGCATCAGTGGGTAAAACGGCCCTCCTGCGCGAGTTTTGCGGCACCATTCCTCCGGAAATGAAAGTGCCAAAAACCCACCAAACATGATTTTGGGGTCATGAATTTTTCGGTGCATCAGTGGTGAAAACGGCCCTCCTGGCTCCTGCGCGAGTTTTTCGGCACCGTTCCTCCGGAAATGAAAGTGCCAATAACCCACCAAACATGAGTTTTGCGACACCATTCCTCCAAAAATGAAAGTGCCAAAACCCACCAAACATGAGTTTTGGGTCAAACGGAGATGATTGAGTGCGTCCATTGTGAAAAATTCAACCATGAGTTTTTCGGTGTATCAGTGGGTAAAACGGCCCTCTCATACGAGTGTTGCGGCACCGTTCCTCCGAAAATGAAAGTGCCAAAACCCATCAAACATGAGTTTTGGGTGAAACGGAGATGATTGGGTGCGTCCGTTGTGAAAAATTCAACCGTGAGTTTTTCGGTGCATCAGTGGTTAAAACGGCCCTCCTGCGTGAGTTTTGCGACACCGTTCCTCCGAAAATGAAAGTGCCAAAAACCCACCAAACATGAGTTTTGGGTCAAACGGAGATGATTAGGTGCGTCCGTTGTGAACAATTCAACCGTAATTTTTCGGTGCATCAGCGGTGAAAATGGCCCTCCTGCGCGAGTTTTGTGGCACCGTTCCTCCGGAAATGAAAGTGCCAAAAACCCACCAAACATGAGTTTTGGGTCAAATGGGGATGATTCGGAGTGTCCGTTGTGAAAAATTCAACCGTGAATTTAACCTTGAATTTTTCGGTGCATTAGTGGAGAAAACGGCCCGCCTGCGCGAGTTTTGCGGCACCGTTCTTCCGGAAAGGAAAGTGCCAAAAAACCACCAAACATGAGTTTTGGGTCAAATGGGGATGATTGGGTGCGTCCGTTGTCAAAAATTGAACCATGACTTTTTCGGTGCATCAGTGGTGAAAACGGTCCTCCTGCGCGAGTTTTGCGGCACCGTTCCTCCGGAAATGAAAGTGCCAATAACCCACCAAACATGAGTTTTGCGGCACCATTCCTCCAAAAATGAAAGTGCCAAAACCCACCAAACATGAGTTTTGGGTCAAACGGAGATGATTGAGTGCGTCCATTGTGAAAAATTCAACCATGAGTTTTTCGGTGTATCAGTGGGTAAAACGGCCCTCAAATACGAGTGTTGCGGCACCGTTCCTCCGAAAATGAAAGTGCCAAAACCCATCAAACATGAGTTTTGGGTCAAACGGAGATGATTGGGTGCGTCCGTTGTGAAAAATTCAACCGTGAGTTTTTCGGT
Organism: Coix lacryma-jobi var. lacryma-jobi; assembly: GCA_009763385.1. NCBI lineage: Eukaryota > Viridiplantae > Streptophyta > Magnoliopsida > Poales > Poaceae > Coix > Coix lacryma-jobi. The sequence continues at coordinate 100,928 of VDCT01000462.1, read as the reverse complement.
GCATCAGTGGTTAAAACGGCCCTCCTGCGTGAGTTTTGCGACACCGTTCCTCCGAAAATGAAAGTGCCAAAAACCCACCAAACATGAGTTTTGGGTCAAACGGAGATGATTGGGTGTGTCCGTTGTGAACAATTCAACCGTAATTTTTCGGTGCATCAGCGGTGAAAACGGCCCTCCTGCGCGAGTTTTGTGACACCGTTCCTCCAAAAATGAAAGTGCCAAAAACCCACCAAGCATGAGTTTTGGGTCAAACGGAGATGATTGGACGCACCCATACGAGTTTTGCGGCACCGTTGTGAAAGATTGAACTGTTTGATTTCGGTTCATCCGTGGGTAAAATGGCCCTCCCATACGAGTTTTGCGGCACCGTTCCTCCGGAAATGAAAGTGTCAAAAACCCACCAAACATGAGTTTTGGGTCAAATGGGGATGATTGGGTGCGTCCGTTGTCAAAAATTGAACCATGACTTTTTCGGTGCATCAGTGGTGAAAACGGCCCTCCTGCGCGAGTTTTGCGGCACCGTTCCTCCGGAAATGAAAGTGCCAATAACCCACCAAACATGAGTTTTGGGTCAAATGGGGATGATTGGGTGTGTCCGTTGTGAAAAATTCAACCGTGAATTTAACCTTGAATTTTTCGGTGCATTAGTGGAGAAAACGGCCCGCCTGCGCGAGTTTTGTGGCACCGTTCTTCCGGAAAAGAAAGTGCCAAAAACCCACCAAACATGAGTTTTGGGTCAAATGGGGATGATTGGGTGCGTCCGTTGTCAAAAATTCAACCATGACTTTTTCGGTGCATCAGTGGTGAAATCGGCCCTCCTGCGCGAGTTTTGCGGCACCGTTCCTCCGGAAATGAAAGTGCCAAAAACCCACCAAACAAGAGTTTTGCGGCACCATTCCTCCAAAAATGAAAGTGCCAAAACCCACCAAACATGAGTTTTGGGTCAAACGGAGATGATTGAGTGCGTCCATTGTGAAAAATTCAACCATGAGTTTTTCGGTGTATCAGTGGGTAAAACGGCCCTCTCATACGAGTGTTGCGGCACCGTTCCTCCGGAAAGGAAAGTGCCAAAAACCCACCAAACATGAGTTTTGGGTCAAACGGAGATGATTGGGTGCGTCCGTTGTGAAAAATTCAACAGTGAGTATTTCGGTGCATCAGTGGGTAAAACGGCCCTCCTGCGCGAGTTTTGCGGCACCATTCCTCCGGAAATGAAAGTGCCAAAAACCCACCAAACATGATTTTGGGGTCATGAATTTTTCGGTGCATCAGTGGTGAAAACGGCCCTCCTGGCTCCTGCGCGAGTTTTTCGGCACCGTTCCTCCGGAAATGAAAGTGCCAATAACCCACCAAACATGAGTTTTGCGACACCATTCCTCCAAAAATGAAAGTGCCAAAACCCACCAAACATGAGTTTTGGGTCAAACGGAGATGATTGAGTGCGTCCATTGTGAAAAATTCAACCATGAGTTTTTCGGTGTATCAGTGGGTAAAACGGCCCTCTCATACGAGTGTTGCGGCACCGTTCCTCCGAAAATGAAAGTGCCAAAACCCATCAAACATGAGTTTTGGGTCAAACGGAGATGATTGGGTGCGTCCGTTGTGAAAAATTCAACCGTGAGTTTTTCGGTGCATCAGTGGTTAAAACGGCCCTCCTGCGTGAGTTTTGCGACACCGTTCCTCCGAAAATGAAAGTGCCAAAAACCCACCAAACATGAGTTTTGGGTCAAACGGAGATGATTAGGTGCGTCCGTTGTGAACAATTCAACCGTAATTTTTCGGTGCATCAGCGGTGAAAATGGCCCTCCTGCGCGAGTTTTGTGGCACCGTTCCTCCGGAAATGAAAGTGCCAAAAACCCACCAAACATGAGTTTTGGGTCAAATGGGGATGATTCGGAGTGTCCGTTGTGAAAAATTCAACCGTGAATTTAACCTTGAATTTTTCGGTGCATTAGTGGAGAAAACGGCCCGCCTGCGCGAGTTTTGCGGCACCGTTCTTCCGGAAAGGAAAGTGCCAAAAAACCACCAAACATGAGTTTTGGGTCAAATGGGGATGATTGGGTGCGTCCGTTGTCAAAAATTGAACCATGACTTTTTCGGTGCATCAGTGGTGAAAACGGTCCTCCTGCGCGAGTTTTGCGGCACCGTTCCTCCGGAAATGAAAGTGCCAATAACCCACCAAACATGAGTTTTGCGGCACCATTCCTCCAAAAATGAAAGTGCCAAAACCCACCAAACATGAGTTTTGGGTCAAACGGAGATGATTGAGTGCGTCCATTGTGAAAAATTCAACCATGAGTTTTTCGGTGTATCAGTGGGTAAAACGGCCCTCAAATACGAGTGCTGCGGCACCGTTCCTCCGAAAATGAAAGTGCCAAAACCCATCAAACATGAGTTTTGGGTCAAACGGAGATGATTGGGTGCGTCCGTTGTGAAAAATTCAACCGTGAGTTTTTCGGTGCATCAGTGGTTAAAACGGCCCTCCTGCGTGAGTTTTGCGACACCGTTCCTCCGAAAATGAAAGTGCCAAAAACCCACCAAACATGAGTTTTGGGTCAAACGGAGATGATTAGGTGCGTCCGTTGTGAACAATTCAACCGTAATTTTTCGGTGCATCAGCGGTGAAAATGGCCCTCCTGCGCGAGTTTTGTGGCACCGTTCCTCCGGAAATGAAAGTGCCAAAAACCCACCAAACATGAGTTTTGGGTCCAATGGGGACGATTGGGTGTGTCCATTGTGAAAAATTCAACCGTGAATTTTTCGGTGCATCAGTGGTGAAAACGGCCCTCCTGCACAAGTTTTGCGGCACCGTTCCTCCAGAAATGAAAGTGCCAAAAACCCACCAAACATGAGTTTTGGGTCAAATGGGGATGATTCGGAGTGTCCGTTGTGAAAAATTCAACCGTGAATTTAACCTTGAATTTTTCGGTGCATTAGTGGAGAAAACGGCCCGCCTGCGCGAGTTTTGCGGCACCGTTATTCCGGAAAGGAAAGTGCCAAAAACCCACCAAACATGAGTTTTGGGTCAAATGGGGATGATTGGGTTCGTCCGTTGTCAAAAATTCAACCATGACTTTTTCGGTGCATCAGTGGTGAAAACGGCCCTCCTGCGCGAGTTTTGCGGCACCGTTCCTCCGGAAATGAAAGTCCCAAAAACCCACCAAACATGAGTTTTGTGGCACCATTCCTCCAAAAATGAAAGTGCCAAAACCCACCAAACATGAGTTTTGGGTCAAACGGAGATGATTGAGTGCGTCCATTGTGAAAAATTCAACCATGAGTTTTTCGGTGTATCAGTGGGTAAAACGGCCCTCTCATACGAGTGTTGCGGCACCGTTCCTCCGAAAATGAAAGTGCCTAAAACCCACCAAACATGAGTTTTGGGTCAAACGAAGATGATTGGGTGCGTCCGTTGTGAAAATTTCAACCGTGAGTTTTTCGGTGCATCAGTGGTTAAAACGGCCCTCCTGCGTGAGTTTTGCGACACCGTTCCTCCGAAAATGAAAGTGCCAAAAACCCACCAAACATGAGTTTTGGGTCAAACGGAGATGATTGGGTGCGTCCGTTGTGAACAATTCAACCGTAATTTTTCGGTGCATCATCGGTGAAAATGGCCCTCCTGCGCGAGTTTTGTGGCACCGTTCCTCCGGAAATGAAAGTGCCAAAAACCCACCAAACATGAGTTTTGGGTCCAATAGGGACGATTGGGTGTGTCCATTGTGAAAAATTCAACCGTGAATTTTTCGGTGCATCAGTGGTGAAAACGGCCCTCCTGCACAAGTTTTGCGGCACCGTTCCTCCGGAAATGAAAGTGCCAAAAACCCACCAAACATGAGTTTTGGGTCAAATGGGGATGATTCGGAGTGTCCGTTGTGAAAAATTCAACCGTGAATTTAACCTTGAATTTTTCGGTGCATTAGTGGAGAAAACGGCCCGCCTGCGCGAGTTTTGCGGCACCGTTCTTCCGGAAAGGAAAGTGCCAAAAACCCACCAAACATGAGTTTTGGGTCAAATGGGGATGATTGGGTGCGTCCGTTGTCAAAAATTCAACCATGACTTTTTCGGTGCATCAGTGGTGCAAACGGCCCTCCTGCGCGACTTTTGCGGCACCGTTCCTCCGGAAATGAAAGTGCCAAAAACCCACCAAACATGAGTTTTGCGGCACCATTCCTCCAAAAATGAAAGTGCCAAAACCCACCAAACATGAGTTTTGGGTCAAACGGAGATGATTGAGTGCGTCCATTGTGAAAAATTCAACCATGAGTTTTTCGGTGTATCAGTGGGTAAAACGGCCCTCAAATACGAGTGTTGCGGCACCGTTCCTCCGAAAATGAAAGTGCCAAAACCCATCAAACATGAGTTTTGGGTCAAACGGAGATGATTGGGTGCGTCCGTTGTGAAAAATTCAACCGTGAGTTTTTCGGTGCATCAGTGGTTAAAACGGCCCTCCTGCGTGAGTTTTGCGACACCGTTCCTCCGAAAATGAAAGTGCCAAAAACCCACCAAACATGAGTTTTGGGTCAAACGGAGATGATTAGGTGCGTCCGTTGTGAACAATTCAACCGTAATTTTTCGGTGCATCAGCGGTGAAAATGGCCCTCCTGCGCGAGTTTTGTGGCACCGTTCCTCCGGAAATGAAAGTGCCAAAAACCCACCAAACATGAGTTTTGGGTCCAATGGGGACGATTGGGTGTGTCCATTGTGAAAAATTCAACCGTGAATTTTTCGGTGCATCAGTGGTGAAAACGGCCCTCCTGCACAAGTTTTGCGGCACCGTTCCTCCAGAAATGAAAGTGCCAAAAACCCACCAAACATGAGTTTTGGGTCAAATGGGGATGATTCGGAGTGTCCGTTGTGAAAAATTCAACCGTGAATTTAACCTTGAATTTTTCGGTGCATTAGTGGAGAAAACGGCCCGCCTGCGCGAGTTTTGCGGCACCGTTCTTCCGGAAAGGAAAGTGCCAAAAACCCACCAAACATGAGTTTTGGGTCAAATGGGGATGATTGGGTTCGTCCGTTGTCAAAAATTCAACCATGACTTTTTCGGTGCATCAGTGGTGAAAACGGCCCTCCTGCGCGAGTTTTGCGGCACCGTTCCTCCGGAAATGAAAGTCCCAAAAACCCACCAAACATGAGTTTTGTGGCACCATTCCTCCAAAAATGAAAGTGCCAAAACCCACCAAACATGAGTTTTGGGTCAAACGGAGATGATTGAGTGCGTCCATTGTGAAAAATTCAACCATGAGTTTTTCGGTGTATCAGTGGGTAAAACGGCCCTCTCATACGAGTGTTGCGGCACCGTTCCTCCGAAAATGAAAGTGCCTAAAACCCACCAAACATGAGTTTTGGGTCAAACGAAGATGATTGGGTGCGTCCGTTGTGAAAATTTCAACCGTGAGTTTTTCGGTGCATCAGTGGTTAAAACGGCCCTCCTGCGTGAGTTTTGCGACACCGTTCCTCCGAAAATGAAAGTGCCAAAAACCCACCAAACATGAGTTTTGGGTCAAACGGAGATGATTGGGTGCGTCCGTTGTGAACAATTCAACCGTAATTTTTCGGTGCATCATCGGTGAAAAAGGCCCTCCTGCGCGAGTTTTGTGGCACCGTTCCTCCGGAAATGAAAGTGCCAAAAACCCACCAAACATGAGTTTTGGGTCCAATAGGGACGATTGGGTGTGTCCATTGTGAAAAATTCAACCGTGAATTTTTCGGTGCATCAGTGGTGAAAACGGCCCTCCTGCACAAGTTTTGCGGCACCGTTCCTCCGGAAATGAAAGTGCCAAAAACCCACCAAACATGAGTTTTGGGTCAAATGGGGATGATTCGGAGTGTCCGTTGTGAAAAATTCAACCGTGAATTTAACCTTGAATTTTTCGGTGCATTAGTGGAGAAAACGGCCCGCCTGCGCGAGTTTTGCGGCACCGTTCTTCCGGAAAGGAAAGTGCCAAAAACCCACCAAACATGAGTTTTGGGTCAAATGGGGATGATTGGGTGCGTCCGTTGTCAAAAATTGAACCATGACTTTTTCGGTGCATTAGTGGTGCAAACGGCCCTCCTGCGCGACTTTTGCGGCACCGTTCCTCCGGAAATGAAAGTGCCAAAAACCCACCAAACATGAGTTTTGCGGCACCATTCCTCCAAAAATGAAAGTGCCAAAACCCACCAAACATGAGTTTTGGGTCAAACGGAGATGATTGAGTGCGTCCATTGTGAAAAATTCAACCATGAGTTTTTCGGTGTATCAGTGGGTAAAACGGCCCTCTCATACGAGTGTTGTGGCACCGTTCCTCCGAAAATGAAAGTGCCAAAACCCATCAAACATGAGTTTTGGGTCAAACGGAGATGATTGGGTGCGTCCGTTGTGAAAAATTCAACCGTGAGTTTTTCGGTGCATCAGTGGTTAAAACGGCCCTCCTGCGTGAGTTTTGCGACACCGTTCCTCCGAAAATGAAAGTGCCAAAAACCCACCAAACATGAGTTTTGGGTCAAACGGAGATGATTAGGTGCGTCCGTTGTGAACAATTCAACCGTAATTTTTCGGTGCATCAGCGGTGAAAATGGCCCTCCTGCGCGAGTTTTGTGGCACCGTTCCTCCGGAAATGAAAGTGCCAAAAACCCACCAAACATGAGTTTTGGGTCAAATGGGGATGATTCGGAGTGTCCGTTGTGAAAAATTCAACCGTGAATTTAACCTTGAATTTTTCGGTGCATTAGTGGAGAAAACGGCCCGCCTGCGCGAGTTTTGCGGCACCGTTCTTCCGGAAAGGAAAGTGCCAAAAAACCACCAAACATGAGTTTTGGGTCAAATGGGGATGATTGGGTGCGTCCGTTGTCAAAAATTGAACCATGACTTTTTCGGTGCATCAGTGGTGAAAACGGTCCTCCTGCGCGAGTTTTGCGGCACCGTTCCTCCGGAAATGAAAGTGCCAATAACCCACCAAACATGAGTTTTGCGGCACCATTCCTCCAAAAATGAAAGTGCCAAAACCCACCAAACATGAGTTTTGGGTCAAACGGAGATGATTGAGTGCGTCCATTGTGAAAAATTCAACCATGAGTTTTTCGGTGTATCAGTGGGTAAAACGGCCCTCAAATACGAGTGTTGCGGCACCGTTCCTCCGAAAATGAAAGTGCCAAAACCCATCAAACATGAGTTTTGGGTCAAACGGAGATGATTGGGTGCGTCCGTTGTGAAAAATTCAACCGTGAGTTTTTCGGTGCATCAGTGGTTAAAACGGCCCTCCTGCGTGAGTTTTGCGACACCGTTCCTCCGAAAATGAAAGTGCCAAAAACCCACCAAACATGAGTTTTGGGTCAAACGGAGATGATTGGGTGCGTCCGTTGTGAACAATTCAACCGTAATTTTTCGGTGCATCATCGGTGAAAATGGCCCTCCTGCGCGAGTTTTGTGGCACCGTTCCTCCGGAAATGAAAGTGCCAAAAACCCACCAAACATGAGTTTTGGGTCCAATAGGGACGATTGGGTGTGTCCATTGTGAAAAATTCAACCGTGAATTTTTCGGTGCATCAGTGGTGAAAACGGCCCTCCTGCACAAGTTTTGCGGCACCGTTCCTCCGGAAATGAAAGTGCCAAAAACCCACCAAACATGAGTTTTGGGTCAAATGGGGATGATTCGGAGTGTCCGTTGTGAAAAATTCAACCGTGAATTTAACCTTGAATTTTTCGGTGCATTAGTGGAGAAAACGGCCCGCCTGCGCGAGTTTTGCGGCACCGTTCTTCCGGAAAGGAAAGTGCCAAAAACCCACCAAACATGAGTTTTGGGTCAAATGGGGATGATTGGGTGCGTCCGTTGTCAAAAATTGAACCATGACTTTTTCGGTGCATTAGTGGAGCAAACGGCCCTCCTGCGCGACTTTTGCGGCACCGTTCCTCCGGAAATGAAAGTGCCAAAAACCCACCAAACATGAGTTTTGCGGCACCATTCCTCCAAAAATGAAAGTGCCAAAACCCACCAAACATGAGTTTTGGGTCAAACGGAGATGATTGAGTGCGTCCATTGTGAAAAATTCAACCATGAGTTTTTCGGTGTATCAGTGGGTAAAACGGCCCTCTCATACGAGTGTTGTGGCACCGTTCCTCCGAAAATGAAAGTGCCAAAACCCATCAAACATGAGTTTTGGGTCAAACGGAGATGATTGGGTGCGTCCGTTGTGAAAAATTCAACCGTGAGTTTTTCGGTGCATCAGTGGTTAAAACGGCCCTCCTGCGTGAGTTTTGCGACACCGTTCCTCCGAAAATGAAAGTGCCAAAAACCCACCAAACATGAGTTTTGGGTCAAACGGAGATGATTAGGTGCGTCCGTCGTGAACAATTCAACCGTAATTTTTCGGTCCATCAGCGGTGAAAATGGCCCTCCTGTGCGAGTTTTGTGGCACCGTTCCTCCGGAAATGAAAGTGCCAAAAACCCACCAAACATGAGTTTTGGGTCCAATGGGGACGATTGGGTGTGTCCATTGTGAAAAATTCAACCGTGAATTTTTCGGTGCATCAGTGGTGAAAACGGCCCTCCTGCACAAGTTTTGCGGCACCGTTCCTCCGGAAATGAAAGTGCCAAAAACCCACCAAACATGAGTTTTGGGTCAAATGGGGATGATTCGGAGTGTCCGTTGTGAAAAATTCAACCATGAATTTAACCTTGAATTTTTCGGTGCATTAATGGAGAAAACGGCCCGCCTGCGCGAGTTTTGTGGCACCGTTCTTCCAGAAAGGAAAGTGCCAAAAACCCACCAAACATGAGTTTTGGGTCAAATGGGGATGATTGCGTGCGTCCGTTGTCAAAAATTCAACCATGACTTTTTCGGTGCATCAGTGGTGAAAACGGCCCTCCTGCGCGAGTTTTGCGGCACCGTTCCTCTGGAAATGAAAGTGCCAAAAACCCACCAAACAAGAGTTTTGCGGCACCATTCCTCCAAAAATGAAAGTGCCAAAACCCACCAAACATGAGTTTTGGGTCAAACGGAGATGATTGAGTGCGTCCATTGTGAAAAATTCAACCATGAGTTTTTCGGTGTATCAGTGGGTAAAACGGCCCTCTCATACGAGTGTTGCGGCACCGTTCCTCCGGAAAGGAAAGTGCCAAAAACCCACCAAACATGAGTTTTGGGTCAAACGGAGATGATTGGGTGCGTCCGTTGTGAAAAATTCAACAGTGAGTATTTCGGTGCATCAGTGGGTAAAACGGCCCTCCTGCGCGAGTTTTGCGGCACCATTCCTCCGGAAATGAAAGTGCCAAAAACCCACCAAACATGAGTTTTGGGTCAAACGGAGATGATTGGGTGCGTCCGTTATGAAAAATTCAACCGTGAGTTTTTCGGTGCATCAGTGGTTAAAACGGCCCTCCTGCGCGAGTTTTGCGGCTCCGTTCCTCCGGAAATATAAGTGCCAAAAACCCACCAAACATGAGTTTTGGGTCAAACGGAGATGATTGGGTGCGTCCGTTGTGAAAAATTCAACCGTGAGTTTTTCGGTGCATCAGTGGTTAAAACGGCCCTCCTGCGTGAGTTTTGCGACACCGTTCCTCCGAAAATGAAAGTGCCAAAAACCCACCAAACATGAGTTTTGGGTCAAACAGAGATGATTGGGTGCGTCCGTTGTGAACAATTCAACCGTAATTTTTCGGTGCATCAGCGGTGAAAATGGCCCTCCTGCGTGAGTTCTGCGGCACTGTTCCTCCGGAAATGAAAGTGCCAAAAACCAACCAAACATGAGTTTTGGGTCAAACGAAGATGATTGGGTGCGTCCATTGCGAAAAATTAAACTGTGAATTTTTCGGAGCATCAGTGGTGAAAACGGCCCTCCTGCGCGAGTTTTGCGGCTCCGTTCCTCCGGAAATAAAAGTGCCAAAAACCCACCAAACATGAGTTTTGGGTCAAACGGAGATGATTGGGTGCGTCCGTTGTGAAAAATTCAACCGTGAGTTTTTCGGTGCATCAGTGGTTAAAACGGCCCTCCTGCGTGAGTTTTGCGACACCGTTCCTCCGAAAATGAAAGTGCCAAAAACCCACCAAACATGAGTTTTGGGTCAAACGGAGATGATTGGGTGTGTCCGTTGTGAACAATTCAACCGTAATTTTTCGGTGCATCAGCGGTGAAAACGGCCCTCCTGCGCGAGTTTTGTGACACCGTTCCTCCAAAAATGAAAGTGCCAAAAACCCACCAAGCATGAGTTTTGGGTCAAACGGAGATGATTGGACGCACCCATACGAGTTTTGCGGCACCGTTGTGAAAGATTGAACTGTTTGATTTCGGTTCATCCGTGGGTAAAATGGCCCTCCCATACGAGTTTTGCGGCACCGTTCCTCCGGAAATGAAAGTGTCAAAAACCCACCAAACATGAGTTTTGGGTCAAATGGGGATGATTGGGTGCGTCCGTTGTCAAAAATTGAACCATGACTTTTTCGGTGCATCAGTGGTGAAAACGGCCCTCCTGCGCGAGTTTTGCGGCACCGTTCCTCCGGAAATGAAAGTGCCAATAACCCACCAAACATGAGTTTTGGGTCAAATGGGGATGATTGGGTGTGTCCGTTGTGAAAAATTCAACCGTGAATTTAACCTTGAATTTTTCGGTGCATTAGTGGAGAAAACGGCCCGCCTGCGCGAGTTTTGTGGCACCGTTCTTCCGGAAAGGAAAGTGCCAAAAACCCACCAAACATGAGTTTTGGGTCAAATGGGGATGATTGGGTGCGTCCGTTGTCAAAAATTCAACCATGACTTTTTCGGTGCATCAGTGGTGAAATCGGCCCTCCTGCGCGAGTTTTGCGGCACCGTTCCTCCGGAAATGAAAGTGCCAAAAACCCACCAAACAAGAGTTTTGCGGCACCATTCCTCCAAAAATGAAAGTGCCAAAACCCACCAAACATGAGTTTTGGGTCAAACGGAGATGATTGAGTGCGTCCATTGTGAAAAATTCAACCATGAGTTTTTCGGTGTATCAGTGGGTAAAACGGCCCTCTCATACGAGTGTTGCGGCACCGTTCCTCCGGAAAGGAAAGTGCCAAAAACCCACCAAACATGAGTTTTGGGTCAAACGGAGATGATTGGGTGCGTCCGTTGTGAAAAATTCAACAGTGAGTATTTCGGTGCATCAGTGGGTAAAACGGCCCTCCTGCGCGAGTTTTGCGGCACCATTCCTCCGGAAATGAAAGTGCCAAAAACCCACCAAACATGATTTTGGGGTCATGAATTTTTCGGTGCATCAGTGGTGAAAACGGCCCTCCTGGCTCCTGCGCGAGTTTTTCGGCACCGTTCCTCCGGAAATGAAAGTGCCAATAACCCACCAAACATGAGTTTTGCGACACCATTCCTCCAAAAATGAAAGTGCCAAAACCCACCAAACATGAGTTTTGGGTCAAACGGAGATGATTGAGTGCGTCCATTGTGAAAAATTCAACCATGAGTTTTTCGGTGTATCAGTGGGTAAAACGGCCCTCTCATACGAGTGTTGCGGCACCGTTCCTCCGAAAATGAAAGTGCCAAAACCCATCAAACATGAGTTTTGGGTTAAACGGAGATGATTGGGTGCGTCCGTTGTGAAAAATTCAACCGTGAGTTTTTCGGTGCATCAGTGGTTAAAACGGCCCTCCTGCGTGAGTTTTGCGACACCGTTCCTCCGAAAATGAAAGTGCCAAAAACCCACCAAACATGAGTTTTGGGTCAAACGGAGATGATTGGGTGCGTCCGTTGTGAACAATTCAACCGTAATTTTTCGGTGCATCAGCGGTGAAAATGGCCCTCCTGCGCGAGTTTTGTGGCACCGTTCCTCCGGAAATGAAAGTGCCAAAAACCCACCAAACATGAGTTTTGGGTCAAATGGGGTTGATTCGGAGTGTCCGTTGTGAAAAATTCAACCGTGAATTTAACCTTGAATTTTTCGGTGCATTAGTGGAGAAAACGGCCCGCCTGCGCGAGTTTTGCGGCACCGTTCTTCCGGAAAGGAAAGTGCCAAAAAACCACCAAACATGAGTTTTGGGTCAAATGGGGATGATTGGGTGCGTCCGTTGTCAAAAATTGAACCATGACTTTTTCGGTGCATCAGTGGTGAAAACGGTCCTCCTGCGCGAGTTTTGCGGCACCGTTCCTCCGGAAATGAAAGTGCCAATAACCCACCAAACATGAGTTTTGCGGCACCATTCCTCCAAAAATGAAAGTGCCAAAACCCACCAAACATGAGTTTTGGGTCAAACGGAGATGATTGAGTGCGTCCATTGTGAAAAATTCAACCATGAGTTTTTCGGTGTATCAGTGGGTAAAACGGCCCTCAAATACGAGTGTTGCGGCACCGTTCCTCCGAAAATGAAAGTGCCAAAACCCATCAAACATGAGTTTTGGGTCAAACGGAGATGATTGGGTGCGTCCGTTGTGAAAAATTCAACCGTGAGTTTTTCGGTGCATCAGTGGTTAAAACGGCCCTCCTGCGTGAGTTTTGCGACACCGTTCCTCCGAAAATGAAAGTGCCAAAAACCCACCAAACATGAGTTTTGGGTCAAACGGAGATGATTAGGTGCGTCCGTTGTGAACAATTCAACCGTAATTTTTCGGTGCATCAGCGGTGAAAATGGCCCTCCTGCGCGAGTTTTGTGGCACCGTTCCTCCGGAAATGAAAGTGCCAAAAACCCACCAAACATGAGTTTTGGGTCCAATGGGGACGATTGGGTGTGTCCATTGTGAAAAATTCAACCGTGAATTTTTCGGTGCATCAGTGGTGAAAACGGCCCTCCTGCACAAGTTTTGCGGCACCGTTCCTCCAGAAATGAAAGTGCCAAAAACCCACCAAACATGAGTTTTGGGTCAAATGGGGATGATTCGGAGTGTCCGTTGTGAAAAATTCAACCGTGAATTTAACCTTGAATTTTTCGGTGCATTAGTGGAGAAAACGGCCCGCCTGCGCGAGTTTTGCGGCACCGTTCTTCCGGAAAGGAAAGTGCCAAAAACCCACCAAACATGAGTTTTGGGTCAAATGGGGATGATTGGGTTCGTCCGTTGTCAAAAATTCAACCATGACTTTTTCGGTGCATCAGTGGTGAAAACGGCCCTCCTGCGCGAGTTTTGCGGCACCGTTCCTCCGGAAATGAAAGTCCCAAAAACCCACCAAACATGAGTTTTGTGGCACCATTCCTCCAAAAATGAAAGTGCCAAAACCCACCAAACATGAGTTTTGGGTCAAACGGAGATGATTGAGTGCGTCCATTGTGAAAAATTCAACCATGAGTTTTTCGGTGTATCAGTGGGTAAAACGGCCCTCTCATACGAGTGTTGCGGCACCGTTCCTCCGAAAATGAAAGTGCCTAAAACCCACCAAACATGAGTTTTGGGTCAAACGGAGATGATTGGGTGCGTCCGTTGTGAAAAATTCAACCGTGAGTTTTTCGGTGCATCAGTGGTTAAAACGGCCCTCCTGCGTGAGTTTTGCGACACCGTTCCTCCGAAAATGAAAGTGCCAAAAACCCACCAAACATGAGTTTTGGGTCAAACGGAGATGATTGGGTGCGTCCGTTGTGAACAATTCAACCGTAATTTTTCGGTGCATCATCGGTGAAAATGGCCCTCCTGCGCGAGTTTTGTGGCACCGTTCCTCCGGAAATGAAAGTGCCAAAAACCCACCAAACATGAGTTTTGGGTCCAATAGGGACGATTGGGTGTGTCCATTGTGAAAAATTCAACCGTGAATTTTTCGGTGCATCAGTGGTGAAAACGGCCCTCCTGCACAAGTTTTGCGGCACCGTTCCTCCGGAAATGAAAGTGCCAAAAACCCACCAAACATGAGTTTTGGGTCAAATGGGGATGATTCGGAGTGTCCGTTGTGAAAAATTCAACCGTGAATTTAACCTTGAATTTTTCGGTGCATTAGTGGAGAAAACGGCCCGCCTGCGCGAGTTTTGCGGCACCGTTCTTCCGGAAAGGAAAGTGCCAAAAACCCACCAAACATGAGTTTTGGGTCAAATGGGGATGATTGGGTGCGTCCGTTGTCAAAAATTGAACCATGACTTTTTCGGTGCATTAGTGGAGCAAACGGCCCTCCTGCGCGACTTTTGCGGCACCGTTCCTCCGGAAATGAAAGTGCCAAAAACCCACCAAACATGAGTTTTGCGGCACCATTCCTCCAAAAATGAAAGTGCCAAAACCCACCAAACATGAGTTTTGGGTCAAACGGAGATGATTGAGTGCGTCCATTGTGAAAAATTCAACCATGAGTTTTTCGGTGTATCAGTGGGTAAAACGGCCCTCTCATACGAGTGTTGTGGCACCGTTCCTCCGAAAATGAAAGTGCCAAAACCCATCAAACATGAGTTTTGGGTCAAACGGAGATGATTGGGTGCGTCCGTTGTGAAAAATTCAACCGTGAGTTTTTCGGTGCATCAGTGGTTAAAACGGCCCTCCTGCGTGAGTTTTGCGACACCGTTCCTCCGAAAATGAAAGTGCCAAAAACCCACCAAACATGAGTTTTGGGTCAAACGGAGATGATTAGGTGCGTCCGTCGTGAACAATTCAACCGTAATTTTTCGGTCCATCAGCGGTGAAAATGGCCCTCCTGTGCGAGTTTTGTGGCACCGTTCCTCCGGAAATGAAAGTGCCAAAAACCCACCAAACATGAGTTTTGGGTCCAATGGGGACGATTGGGTGTGTCCATTGTGAAAAATTCAACCGTGAATTTTTCGGTGCATCAGTGGTGAAAACGGCCCTCCTGCACAAGTTTTGCGGCACCGTTCCTCCGGAAATGAAAGTGCCAAAAACCCACCAAACATGAGTTTTGGGTCAAATGGGGATGATTCGGAGTGTCCGTTGTGAAAAATTCAACCATGAATTTAACCTTGAATTTTTCGGTGCATTAATGGAGAAAACGGCCCGCCTGCGCGAGTTTTGTGGCACCGTTCTTCCAGAAAGGAAAGTGCCAAAAACCCACCAAACATGAGTTTTGGGTCAAATGGGGATGATTGCGTGCGTCCGTTGTCAAAAATTCAACCATGACTTTTTCGGTGCATCAGTGGTGAAAACGGCCCTCCTGCGCGAGTTTTGCGGCACCGTTCCTCTGGAAATGAAAGTGCCAAAAACCCACCAAACAAGAGTTTTGCGGCACCATTCCTCCAAAAATGAAAGTGCCAAAACCCACCAAACATGAGTTTTGGGTCAAACGGAGATGATTGAGTGCGTCCATTGTGAAAAATTCAACCATGAGTTTTTCGGTGTATCAGTGGGTAAAACGGCCCTCTCATACGAGTGTTGCGGCACCGTTCCTCCGGAAAGGAAAGTGCCAAAAACCCACCAAACATGAGTTTTGGGTCAAACGGAGATGATTGGGTGCGTCCGTTGTGAAAAATTCAACAGTGAGTATTTCGGTGCATCAGTGGGTAAAACGGCCCTCCTGCGCGAGTTTTGCGGCACCATTCCTCCGGAAATGAAAGTGCCAAAAACCCACCAAACATGAGTTTTGGGTCAAACGGAGATGATTGGGTGCGTCCGTTATGAAAAATTCAACCGTGAGTTTTTCGGTGCATCAGTGGTTAAAACGGCCCTCCTGCGCGAGTTTTGCGGCTCCGTTCCTCCGGAAATATAAGTGCCAAAAACCCACCAAACATGAGTTTTGGGTCAAACGGAGATGATTGGGTGCGTCCGTTGTGAAAAATTCAACCGTGAGTTTTTCGGTGCATCAGTGGTTAAAACGGCCCTCCTGCGTGAGTTTTGCGACACCGTTCCTCCGAAAATGAAAGTGCCAAAAACCCACCAAACATGAGTTTTGGGTCAAACAGAGATGATTGGGTGCGTCCGTTGTGAACAATTCAACCGTAATTTTTCGGTGCATCAGCGGTGAAAATGGCCCTCCTGCGTGAGTTCTGCGGCACTGTTCCTCCGGAAATGAAAGTGCCAAAAACCAACCAAACATGAGTTTTGGGTCAAACGAAGATGATTGGGTGCGTCCATTGCGAAAAATTAAACTGTGAATTTTTCGGAGCATCAGTGGTGAAAACGGCCCTCCTGCGCGAGTTTTGCGGCTCCGTTCCTCCGGAAATAAAAGTGCCAAAAACCCACCAAACATGAGTTTTGGGTCAAACGGAGATGATTGGGTGCGTCCGTTGTGAAAAATTCAACCGTGAGTTTTTCGGTGCATCAGTGGTTAAAACGGCCCTCCTGCGTGAGTTTTGCGACACCGTTCCTCCGAAAATGAAAGTGCCAAAAACCCACCAAACATGAGTTTTGGGTCAAACGGAGATGATTGGGTGTGTCCGTTGTGAACAATTCAACCGTAATTTTTCGGTGCATCAGCGGTGAAAACGGCCCTCCTGCGCGAGTTTTGTGACACCGTTCCTCCAAAAATGAAAGTGCCAAAAACCCACCAAGCATGAGTTTTGGGTCAAACGGAGATGATTGGACGCACCCATACGAGTTTTGCGGCACCGTTGTGAAAGATTGAACTGTTTGATTTCGGTTCATCCGTGGGTAAAATGGCCCTCCCATACGAGTTTTGCGGCACCGTTCCTCCGGAAATGAAAGTGTCAAAAACCCACCAAACATGAGTTTTGGGTCAAATGGGGATGATTGGGTGCGTCCGTTGTCAAAAATTGAACCATGACTTTTTCGGTGCATCAGTGGTGAAAACGGCCCTCCTGCGCGAGTTTTGCGGCACCGTTCCTCCGGAAATGAAAGTGCCAATAACCCACCAAACATGAGTTTTGGGTCAAATGGGGATGATTGGGTGTGTCCGTTGTGAAAAATTCAACCGTGAATTTAACCTTGAATTTTTCGGTGCATTAGTGGAGAAAACGGCCCGCCTGCGCGAGTTTTGTGGCACCGTTCTTCCGGAAAGGAAAGTGCCAAAAACCCACCAAACATGAGTTTTGGGTCAAATGGGGATGATTGGGTGCGTCCGTTGTCAAAAATTCAACCATGACTTTTTCGGTGCATCAGTGGTGAAATCGGCCCTCCTGCGCGAGTTTTGCGGCACCGTTCCTCCGGAAATGAAAGTGCCAAAAACCCACCAAACAAGAGTTTTGCGGCACCATTCCTCCAAAAATGAAAGTGCCAAAACCCACCAAACATGAGTTTTGGGTCAAACGGAGATGATTGAGTGCGTCCATTGTGAAAAATTCAACCATGAGTTTTTCGGTGTATCAGTGGGTAAAACGGCCCTCTCATACGAGTGTTGCGGCACCGTTCCTCCGGAAAGGAAAGTGCCAAAAACCCACCAAACATGAGTTTTGGGTCAAACGGAGATGATTGGGTGCGTCCGTTGTGAAAAATTCAACAGTGAGTATTTCGGTGCATCAGTGGGTAAAACGGCCCTCCTGCGCGAGTTTTGCGGCACCATTCCTCCGGAAATGAAAGTGCCAAAAACCCACCAAACATGATTTTGGGGTCATGAATTTTTCGGTGCATCAGTGGTGAAAACGGCCCTCCTGGCTCCTGCGCGAGTTTTTCGGCACCGTTCCTCCGGAAATGAAAGTGCCAATAACCCACCAAACATGAGTTTTGCGACACCATTCCTCCAAAAATGAAAGTGCCAAAACCCACCAAACATGAGTTTTGGGTCAAACGGAGATGATTGAGTGCGTCCATTGTGAAAAATTCAACCATGAGTTTTTCGGTGTATCAGTGGGTAAAACGGCCCTCTCATACGAGTGTTGCGGCACCGTTCCTCCGAAAATGAAAGTGCCAAAACCCATCAAACATGAGTTTTGGGTTAAACGGAGATGATTGGGTGCGTCCGTTGTGAAAAATTCAACCGTGAGTTTTTCGGTGCATCAGTGGTTAAAACGGCCCTCCTGCGTGAGTTTTGCGACACCGTTCCTCCGAAAATGAAAGTGCCAAAAACCCACCAAACATGAGTTTTGGGTCAAACGGAGATGATTAGGTGCGTCCGTTGTGAACAATTCAACCGTAATTTTTCGGTGCATCAGCGGTGAAAATGGCCCTCCTGCGCGAGTTTTGTGGCACCGTTCCTCCGGAAATGAAAGTGCCAAAAACCCACCAAACATGAGTTTTGGGTCAAATGGGGTTGATTCGGAGTGTCCGTTGTGAAAAATTCAACCGTGAATTTAACCTTGAATTTTTCGGTGCATTAGTGGAGAAAACGGCCCGCCTGCGCGAGTTTTGCGGCACCGTTCTTCCGGAAAGGAAAGTGCCAAAAAACCACCAAACATGAGTTTTGGGTCAAATGGGGATGATTGGGTGCGTCCGTTGTCAAAAATTGAACCATGACTTTTTCGGTGCATCAGTGGTGAAAACGGTCCTCCTGCGCGAGTTTTGCGGCACCGTTCCTCCGGAAATGAAAGTGCCAATAACCCACCAAACATGAGTTTTGCGGCACCATTCCTCCAAAAATGAAAGTGCCAAAACCCACCAAACATGAGTTTTGGGTCAAACGGAGATGATTGAGTGCGTCCATTGTGAAAAATTCAACCATGAGTTTTTCGGTGTATCAGTGGGTAAAACGGCCCTCAAATACGAGTGTTGCGGCACCGTTCCTCCGAAAATGAAAGTGCCAAAACCCATCAAACATGAGTTTTGGGTCAAACGGAGATGATTGGGTGCGTCCGTTGTGAAAAATTCAACCGTGAGTTTTTCGGTGCATCAGTGGTTAAAACGGCCCTCCTGCGTGAGTTTTGCGACACCGTTCCTCCGAAAATGAAAGTGCCAAAAACCCACCAAACATGAGTTTTGGGTCAAACGGAGATGATTAGGTGCGTCCGTTGTGAACAATTCAACCGTAATTTTTCGGTGCATCAGCGGTGAAAATGGCCCTCCTGCGCGAGTTTTGTGGCACCGTTCCTCCGGAAATGAAAGTGCCAAAAACCCACCAAACATGAGTTTTGGGTCCAATGGGGACGATTGGGTGTGTCCATTGTGAAAAATTCAACCGTGAATTTTTCGGTGCATCAGTGGTGAAAACGGCCCTCCTGCACAAGTTTTGCGGCACCGTTCCTCCAGAAATGAAAGTGCCAAAAACCCACCAAACATGAGTTTTGGGTCAAATGGGGATGATTCGGAGTGTCCGTTGTGAAAAATTCAACCGTGAATTTAACCTTGAATTTTTCGGTGCATTAGTGGAGAAAACGGCCCGCCTGCGCGAGTTTTGCGGCACCGTTCTTCCGGAAAGGAAAGTGCCAAAAACCCACCAAACATGAGTTTTGGGTCAAATGGGGATGATTGGGTTCGTCCGTTGTCAAAAATTCAACCATGACTTTTTCGGTGCATCAGTGGTGAAAACGGCCCTCCTGCGCGAGTTTTGCGGCACCGTTCCTCCGGAAATGAAAGTCCCAAAAACCCACCAAACATGAGTTTTGTGGCACCATTCCTCCAAAAATGAAAGTGCCAAAACCCACCAAACATGAGTTTTGGGTCAAACGGAGATGATTGAGTGCGTCCATTATGAAAAATTCAACCATGAGTTTTTCGGTGTATCAGTGGGTAAAACGGCCCTCTCATACGAGTGTTGCGGCACCGTTCCTCCGAAAATGAAAGTGCCTAAAACCCACCAAACATGAGTTTTGGGTCAAACGGAGATGATTGGGTGCGTCCGTTGTGAAAAATTCAACCGTGAGTTTTTCGGTGCATCAGTGGTTAAAACGGCCCTCCTGCGTGAGTTTTGCGACACCGTTCCTCCGAAAATGAAAGTGCCAAAAACCCACCAAACATGAGTTTTGGGTCAAACGGAGATGATTGGGTGCGTCCGTTGTGAACAATTCAACCGTAATTTTTCGGTGCATCATCGGTGAAAATGGCCCTCCTGCGCGAGTTTTGTGGCACCGTTCCTCCGGAAATGAAAGTGCCAAAAACCCACCAAACATGAGTTTTGGGTCCAATAGGGACGATTGGGTGTGTCCATTGTGAAAAATTCAACCGTGAATTTTTCGGTGCATCAGTGGTGAAAACGGCCCTCCTGCACAAGTTTTGCGGCACCGTTCCTCCGGAAATGAAAGTGCCAAAAACCCACCAAACATGAGTTTTGGGTCAAATGGGGATGATTCGGAGTGTCCGTTGTAAAAAATTCAACCGTGAATTTAACCTTGAATTTTTCGGTGCATTAGTGGAGAAAACGGCCCGCCTGCGCGAGTTTTGCGGCTCCGTTCTTCCGGAAAGGAAAGTGCCAAAAACCCACCAAACATGAGTTTTGGGTCAAATGGGGATGATTGGGTGCGTCCGTTGTCAAAAATTGAACCATGACTTTTTCGGTGCATTAGTGGTGCAAACGGCCCTCCTGCGCGACTTTTGCGGCACCGTTCCTCCGGAAATGAAAGTGCCAAAAACCCACCAAACATGAGTTTTGCGGCACCATTCCTCCAAAAATGAAAGTGCCAAAACCCACCAAACATGAGTTTTGGGTCAAACGGAGATGATTGAGTGCGTCCATTGTGAAAAATTCAACCATGAGTTTTTCGGTGTATCAGTGGGTAAAACGGCCCTCTCATACGAGTGTTGTGGCACCGTTCCTCCGAAAATGAAAGTGCCAAAACCCATCAAACATGAGTTTTGGGTCAAACGGAGATGATTGGGTGCGTCCGTTGTGAAAAATTCAACCGTGAGTTTTTCGGTGCATCAGTGGTTAAAACGGCCCTCCTGCGTGAGTTTTGCGACACCGTTCCTCCGAAAATGAAAGTGCCAAAAACCCACCAAACATGAGTTTTGGGTCAAACGGAGATGATTAGGTGCGTCCGTTGTGAACAATTCAACCGTAATTTTTCGGTGCATCAGCGGTGAAAATGGCCCTCCTGCGCGAGTTTTGCGGCACCGTTCCTCCGGAAATGAAAGTGCCAAAAACCCACCAAACATGAGTTTTGGGTCAAATGGGGATGATTCGGAGTGTCCGTTGTGAAAAATTCAACCGTGAATTTAACCTTGAATTTTTCGGTGCATTAGTGGAGAAAACGGCCCGCCTGCGCGAGTTTTGCGGCACCGTTCTTCCGGAAAGGAAAGTGCCAAAAACCCACCAAACATGAGTTTTGGGTCAAATGGGGATGATTGGGTGCGTCCGTTGTCAAAAATTGAACCATGACTTTTTCGGTGCATTAGTGGTGCAAACGGCCCTCCTGCGCGACTTTTGCGGCACCGTTCCTCCGGAAATGAAAGTGCCAAAAACCCACCAAACATGAGTTTTGCGGCACCATTCCTCCAAAAATGAAAGTGCCAAAACCCACCAAACATGAGTTTTGGGTCAAACGGAGATGATTGAGTGCGTCCATTGTGAAAAATTCAACCATGAGTTTTTCGGTGTATCAGTGGGTAAAACGGCCCTCTCATACGAGTGTTGCGGCACCGTTCCTCCGAAAATGAAAGTGCCAAAACCCATCAAACATGAGTTTTGGGTCAAACGGAGATGATTGGGTGCGTCCGTTGTGAAAAATTCAACCGTGAGTTTTTCGGTGCATCAGTGGTTAAAACGGCCCTCCTGCGTGAGTTTTGCGACACCGTTCCTCCGAAAATGAAAGTGCCAAAAACCCACCAAACATGAGTTTTGGGTCAAACGGAGATGATTAGGTGCGTCCGTTGTGAACAATTCAACCGTAATTTTTCGGTGCATCAGCGGTGAAAATGGCCCTCCTGCGCGAGTTTTGTGGCACCGTTCCTCCGGAAATGAAAGTGCCAAAAACCCACCAAACATGAGTTTTGGGTCAAATGGGGATGATTCGGAGTGTCCGTTGTGAAAAATTCAACCGTGAATTTAACCTTGAATTTTTCGGTGCATTAGTGGAGAAAACGGCCCGCCTGCGCGAGTTTTGCGGCACCGTTCTTCCGGAAAGGAAAGTGCCAAAAACCCACCAAACATGAGTTTTGGGTCAAATGGGGATGATTGGGTGCGTCCGTTGTCAAAAATTGAACCATGACTTTTTCGGTGCATTAGTGGTGCAAACGGCCCTCCTGCGCGACTTTTGCGGCACCGTTCCTCCGGAAATGAAAGTGCCAAAAACCCACCAAACATGAGTTTTGCGGCACCATTCCTCCAAAAATGAAAGTGCCAAAACCCACCAAACATGAGTTTTGGGTCAAACGGAGATGATTGAGTGCGTCCATTGTGAAAAATTCAACCATGAGTTTTTCGGTGTATCAGTGGGTAAAACGGCCCTCTCATACGAGTGTTGTGGCACCGTTCCTCCGAAAATGAAAGTGCCAAAACCCATCAAACATGAGTTTTGGGTCAAACGGAGATGATTGGGTGCGTCCGTTGTGAAAAATTCAACCGTGAGTTTTTCGGTGCATCAGTGGTTAAAACGGCCCTCCTGCGTGAGTTTTGCGACAACGTTCCTCCGAAAATGAAAGTGCCAAAAACCCACCAAACATGAGTTTTGGGTCAAACGGAGATGATTAGGTGCGTCCGTCGTGAACAATTCAACCATAATTTTTCGGTCCATCAGCGGTGAAAATGGCCCTCCTGTGCGAGTTTTGTGGCACCGTTCCTCCGGAAATGAAAGTGCCAAAAACCCACCAAACATGAGTTTTGGGTCCAATGGGGACGATTGAGTGTGTCCATTGTGAAAAATTCAACCGTGAATTTTTCGGTGCATCAGTGGTGAAAACGGCCCTCCTGCACAAGTTTTGCGGCACCGTTCCTCCGGAAATGAAAGTGCCAAAAACCCACCAAACATGAGTTTTGGGTCAAATGGGGATGATTCGGAGTGTCCGTTGTGAAAAATTCAACCATGAATTTAACCTTGAATTTTTCGGTGCATTAGTGGAGAAAACGGCCCGCCTGCGCGAGTTTTGTGGCACCGTTCTTCCAGAAAGGAAAGTGCCAAAAACCCACCAAACATGAGTTTTGGGTCAAATGGGGATGATTGCGTGCGTCCGTTGTCAAAAATTCAACCATGACTTTTTCGGTGCATCAGTGGTGAAAACGGCCCTCGTGCGCGAGTTTTGCGGCACCGTTCCTCTGGAAATGAAAGTGCCAAAAACCCACCAAACAAGAGTTTTGCGGCACCATTCCTCCAAAAATGAAAGTGCCAAAACCCACCAAACATGAGTTTTGGGTCAAACGGAGATGATTGAGTGCGTCCATTGTGAAAAATTCAACCATGAGTTTTTCGGTGTATCAGTGGGTAAAACGGCCCTCTCATACGAGTGTTGCGGCACCGTTCCTTCGGAAGTGAAAGTGCCAAAAACCCACCAAACATGAGTTTTGGGTCAAACGGAGATGATTGGGTGCGTCCGTTGTGAAAAATTCAACCGTGAGTTTTTCGGTGCATCAGTGGTTAAAACGGCCCTCCTGCGTGAGTTTTGCGACACCGTTCCTCCGAAAATGAAAGTGCCAAAAACCCACCAAACATGAGTTTTCGGTCAAACGGAGATGATTGGGTGCGTCCATTGTGAACAATTCAACCGTAATTTTTCGGTGCATCAGCGGTGAAAACGGCCCTCCTGCGCGAGTTTTGCGGCACCGTTCCTCCGGAAATGAAAGTGCCAAAAACCCACCAAACATGAGTTTTGGGTCCAACGGAGATGATTGGGTGTGTCCATTGTGAAAAATTCAACCGTGAATTTTTCGGTGCATCAGTGGTGAAAACGGCCCTCCTGCGCGACTTTTGCGGCACCGTTCCTCCGGAAATGAAAGTGCCAAAAACCCACCAAACATGAGTTTTGCGGCACCATTCCTCCAAAAATGAAAGTGCCAAAACCCACCAAACATGAGTTTTGGGTCAAACGGAGATGATTGAGTGCGTCCATTGTGAAAAATTCAACCATGAGTTTTTCGGTGTATCAGTGGGTAAAACGGCCCTCTCATACGAGTGTTGCGGCACCGTTCCTCCGAAAATGAAAGTGCCAAAACCCATCAAACATGAGTTTTGGGTGAAACGGAGATGATTGGGTGCGTCCGTTGTGAAAAATTCAACCGTGAGTTTTTCGGTGCATCAGTGGTTAAAACGGCCCTCCTGCGCGAGTTTTGTGACACCGTTCCTCCGGAAATGAAAGTGCCAAAAACCCACCAAACATGAGTTTTGGGTCAAACGGAGATGATTGGGTGCGTCCGTTGTGAAAAATTCAACCGTGAGTTTTTCGGTGCATCAGTAGTTAAAACGGCCCTCCTGCGTGAGTTTTGCGACACCGTTCCTCCGAAAATGAAAGTGCCAAAAACCCACCAAACATGAGTTTTGGGTCAAACGGAGATGATTGGGTGCGTCCGTTGTGAACAATTCAACCGTAATTTTTCGGTGCATCATCGGTGAAAATGGCCCTCCTGCGCGAGTTTTGTGGCACCGTTCCTCCGGAAATGAAAGTGCCAAAAACCCACCAAACATGAGTTTTGGGTCCAATGGGGACGATTGGGTGTGTCCATTGTGAAAAATTCAACCGTGAATTTTTCGGTGCATCAGTGGTGAAAACGGCCCTCCTGCACAAGTTTTGCGGCACCGTTCCTCCGGAAATGAAAGTGCCAAAAACCCACCAAACATGAGTTTTGGGTCAAATGGGGATGATTCGGAGTGTCCGTTGTGAAAAATTCAACCGTGAATTTAACCTTGAATTTTTCGATGCATTAGTGGAGAAAACGGCCCGCCTGAGCGAGTTTTGCGGCACCGTTCTTCCGGAAAGGAAAGTGCCAAAAACCCACCAAACATGAGTTTTGGGTCAAATGGGGATGATTGGGTGCGTCCGTTGTCAAAAATTGAACCATGACTTTTTCGGTGCATCAGTGGTGAAAACGGCCCTCCTGCGCGAGTTTTGCGGCACCGTTCCTCCGGAAATGAAAGTGCCAATAACCCACCAAACATGAGCTTTGCGGCACCATTCCTCCAAAAATGAAAGTGCCAAAACCCACCAAACATGAGTTTTGGGTCAAACGGAGATGATTGAGTGCGTCCATTGTGAAAAATTCAACCATGAGTTTTTCGGTGTATCAGTGGGTAAAACGGCCCTCTCATACGAGTGTTGCGGCACCGTTCCTCCGAAAATGAAAGTGCCAAAACCCATCAAACATGAGTTTTGGGTCAAACGGAGATGATTGGGTGCGTCCGTTGTGAAAAATTCAACCGTGAGTTTTTCGGTGCATCAGTGGTTAAAACGGCCCTCCTGCGTGAGTTTTGCGACACCGTTCCTCCGAAAATGAAAGTGCCAAAAACCCACCAAACATGAGTTTTGGGTCAAACGGAGATGATTAGGTGCGTCCGTCGTGAACAATTCAACCATAATTTTTCGGTCCATCAGCGGTGAAAATGGCCCTCCTGTGCGAGTTTTGTGGCACCGTTCCTCCGGAAATGAAAGTGCCAAAAACCCACCAAACATGAGTTTTGGGTCCAATGGGGACGATTGGGTGTGTCCATTGTGAAAAATTCAACCGTGAATTTTTCGGTGCATCAGTGGTGAAAACGGCCCTCCTGCACAAGTTTTGCGGCACCGTTCCTCCGGAAATGAAAGTGCCAAAAACCCACCAAACATGAGTTTTGGGTCAAATGGGGATGATTCGGAGTGTCCGTTGTGAAAAATTCAACCATGAATTTAACCTTGAATTTTTCGGTGCATTAGTGGAGAAAACGGCCCGCCTGCGCGAGTTTTGTGGCACCGTTCTTCCAGAAAGGAAAGTGCCAAAAACCCACCAAACATGAGTTTTGGGTCAAATGGGGATGATTGCGTGCGTCCGTTGTCAAAAATTCAACCATGACTTTTTCGGTGCATCAGTGGTGAAAACGGCCCTCCTGCGCGAGTTTTGCGGCACCGTTCCTCTGGAAATGAAAGTGCCAAAAACCCACCAAACAAGAGTTTTGCGGCACCATTCCTCCAAAAATGAAAGTGCCAAAACCCACCAAACATGAGTTTTGGGTCAAACGGAGATGATTGAGTGCGTCCATTGTGAAAAATTCAACCATGAGTTTTTCGGTGTATCAGTGGGTAAAACGGCCCTCTCATACGAGTGTTGCGGCACCGTTCCTTCGGAAGTGAAAGTGCCAAAAACCCACCAAACATGAGTTTTGGGTCAAACGGAGATGATTGGGTGCGTCCGTTGTGAAAAATTCAACCGTGAGTTTTTCGGTGCATCAGTGGTTAAAACGGCCCTCCTGCGTGAGTTTTGCGACACCGTTCCTCCGAAAATGAAAGTGCCAAAAACCCACCAAACATGAGTTTTCGGTCAAACGGAGATGATTGGGTGCGTCCGTTGTGAACAATTCAACCGTAATTTTTCGGTGCATCAGCGGTGAAAATGGCCCTCCTGCGCGAGTTTTGCGGCACCGTTCCTCCGGAAATGAAAGTGCCAAAAACCCACCAAACATGAGTTTTGCGGCACCATTCCTCCAAAAATGAAAGTGCCAAAACCCACCAAACATGAGTTTTGGGTCAAACGGAGATGATTGAGTGCGTCCATTGTGAAAAATTCAACCATGAGTTTTTCGGTGTATCAGTGGGTAAAACGGCCCTCTCATACGAGTGTTGCGGCACCGTTCCTCCGAAAATGAAAGTGCCAAAACCCATCAAACATGAGTTTTGGGTGAAACGGAGATGATTGGGTGCGTCCGTTGTGAAAAATTCAACCGTGAGTTTTTCGGTGCATCAGTGGTTAAAACGGCCCTCCTGCGCGAGTTTTGTGACACCGTTCCTCCGGAAATGAAAGTGCCAAAAACCCACCAAACATGAGTTTTGGGTCAAACGGAGATGATTGGGTGCGTCCGTTGTGAAAAATTCAACCGTGAGTTTTTCGGTGCATCAGTAGTTAAAACGGCCCTCCTGCGTGAGTTTTGCGACACCGTTCCTCCGAAAATGAAAGTGCCAAAAACCCACCAAACTTGAGTTTTGGGTCAAACGGAGATGATTGGGTGCGTCCGTTGTGAACAATTCAACCGTAATTTTTCGGTGCATCATCGGTGAAAATGGCCCTCCTGCGCGAGTTTTGTGGCACCGTTCCTCCAGAAATGAAAGTGCCAAAAACCCACCAAACATGAGTTTTGGGTCCAATGGGGACGATTGGGTGTGTCCATTGTGAAAAATTCAACCGTGAATTTTTCGGTGCATCAGTGGTGAAAACGGCCCTCCTGCACAAGTTTTGCGGCACCGTTCCTCCGGAAATGAAAGTGCCAAAAACCCACCAAACATGAGTTTTGGGTCAAATGGGGATGATTCGGAGTGTCCGTTGTGAAAAATTCAACCGTGAATTTAACCTTGAATTTTTCGATGCATTAGTGGAGAAAACGGCCCGCCTGAGCGAGTTTTGCGGCACCGTTCTTCCGGAAAGGAAAGTGCCAAAAACCCACCAAACATGAGTTTTGGGTCAAATGGGGATGATTGGGTGCGTCCGTTGTCAAAAATTGAACCATGACTTTTTCGGTGCATCAGTGGTGAAAACGGCCCTCCTGCGCGAGTTTTGCGGCACCGTTCCTCCGGAAATGAAAGTGCCAATAACCCACCAAACATGAGCTTTGCGGCACCATTCCTCCAAAAATGAAAGTGCCAAAACCCACCAAACATGAGTTTTGGGTCAAACGGAGATGATTGAGTGCGTCCATTGTGAAAAATTCAACCATGAGTTTTTCGGTGTATCAGTGGGTAAAACGGCCCTCTCATACGAGTGTTGCGGCACCGTTCCTCCGAAAATGAAAGTGCCAAAACCCATCAAACATGAGTTTTGGGTCAAACGGAGATGATTGGGTGCGTCCGTTGTGAAAAATTCAACCGTGAGTTTTTCGGTGCATCAGTGGTTAAAACGGCCCTCCTGCGTGAGTTTTGCGACACCGTTCCTCCGAAAATGAAAGTGCCAAAAACCCACCAAACATGAGTTTTGGGTCAAACGGAGATGATTAGGTGCGTCCGTTGTGAACAATTCAACCGTAATTTTTTGGTGCATCAGCGGTGAAAATGGCCCTCCTGCGCGAGTTTTGTGGCACCGTTCCTCCGGAAATGAAAGTGCCAAAAACCCACCAAACATGAGTTTTGGGTCCAATGGGGACGATTGGGTGTGTCCATTGTGAAAAATTCAACCGTGAATTTTTTGGTGCATCAGTGGTGAAAACGGCCCTCCTGCACAAGTTTTGCGGCACCGTTCCTCCGGAAATGAAAGTGCCAAAAACCCACCAAACATGAGTTTTGGGTCAAATGGGGATGATTCGGAGTGTCCGTTGTGAAAAATTCAACCGTGGATTTAACCTTGAATTTTTCGGTGCATTAGTGGAGAAAACGGCCCGCCTGCGCGAGTTTTGCGGCACCGTTCTTCCGGAAAGGAAAGTGCCAAAAACCCACCAAACATGAGTTTTGGGTCAAATGGGGATGATTGGGTTCGTCCGTTGTCAAAAATTCAACCATGACTTTTTCGGTGCATCAGTGGTGAAAACGGCCCTCCTGCGCGAGTTTTGCGGCACCGTTCCTCCGGAAATGAAAGTCCCAAAAACCCACCAAACACGAGTTTTGTGGCACCATTCCTCCAAAAATGAAAGTGCCAAAACCCACCAAACATGAGTTTTGGGTCAAACGGAGATGATTGAGTGCGTCCATTGTGAAAAATTCAACCATGAGTTTTTCGGTGTATCAGTGGGTAAAACGGCCCTCTCATACGAGTGTTGCGGCACCGTTCCCCCGAAAATGAAAGTGCCCAAAACCCACCAAACATGAGTTTTGGGTCAAACGGATATGATTGGGTGCGTCCGTTGTGAAAAATTCAACCGTGAGTTTTTCGGTGCATCAGTGGTTAAAACGGCCCTCCTGCGTGAGTTTTGCGACACCGTTCCTCCGAAAATGAAAGTGCCAAAAACCCACCAAACATGAGTTTTGGGTCAAACGGAGATGATTGGGTGCGTCCGTCGTGAACAATTCAACCGTAATTTTTCGGTGCATCAGCGGTGAAAATGGCCCTCCTGCGCGAGTTTTGTGGCACCGTTCCTCCGGAAATGAAAGTGCCAAAAACCCACCAAACATGAGTTTTGGGTCCAATGGGGACGATTGGGTGTGTCCATTGTGAAAAATTCAACCGTGAATTTTTCGGTGCATCAGTGGTGAAAACGGCCCTCCTGCACAAGTTTTGCGGCACCGTTCCTCCGGAAATGAAAGTGCCAAAAACCCACCAAACATGAGTTTTGGGTCAAATGGGGATGATTCGGAGTGTCCGTTGTGAAAAATTCAACCATGAATTTAACCTTGAATTTTTCGGTGCATTAGTGGAGAAAACGGCCCGCCTGCGCGAGTTTTGCGGCACCGTTCTTCCAGAAAGGAAAGTGCCAAAAACCCACCAAACATGAGTTTTGGGTCAAATGGGGATGATTGCGTGCGTCCGTTGTCAAAAATTCAACCATGACTTTTTCGGTGCATCAGTGGTGAAAACGGCCCTCCTGCGCGAGTTTTGCGGCACCGTTCCTCCGGAAATGAAAGTGCCAAAAACCCACCAAACAAGAGTTTTGCGGCACCATTCCTCCAAAAATGAAAGTGCCAAAACCCACCAAACATGAGTTTTGGGTCAAACGGAGATGATTGAGTGCGTCCATTGTGAAAAATTCAACCATGAGTTTTTCGGTGCATCAGTGGGTAAAACGGCCCTCTCATACGAGTGTTGCGGCACCGTTCCTCCGGAAGTGAAAGTGCCAAAAACCCACCAAACATGAGTTTTGGGTCAAACGGAGATGATTAGGTGCGTCCGTCGTGAACAATTCAACCGTAATTTTTCGGTCCATCAGCGGTGAAAATGGCCCTCCTGCGCGAGTTTTGCGGCACCGTTCCTCCGGAAATGAAAGTGCCAAAAACCCACCAAACATGAGTTTTGGGTCCAATGGGGACGATTGGGTGTGTCCATTGTGAAAAATTCAACCGTGAATTTTTCGGTGCATCAGTGGTGAAAATGGCCCTCCTGCGCGACTTTTGCGGCACCGTTCCTCCGGAAATGAAAGTGCCAAAAACCCACCAAACATGAGTTTTGGGTCAAATGGGGATGATTCGGAGTGTCCGTTGTGAAAAATTCAACCATGAATTTAACCTTGAATTTTTCGGTGCATTAGTGGAGAAAACGGCCCGCCTGCGCGAGTTTTGCGGCACCGTTCTTCCAGAAAGGAAAGTGCCAAAAACCCACCAAACATGAGTTTTGGGTCAAATGGGGATGATTGCGTGCGTCCGTTGTCAAAAATTCAACCATGACTTTTTCGGTGCATCAGTGGTGAAAACGGCCCTCCTGCGCGAGTTTTGCGGCACCGTTCCTCCGGAAATGAAAGTGCCAAAAACCCACCAAACAAGAGTTTTGCGGCACCATTCCTCCAAAAATGAAAGTGCCAAAACCCACCAAACATGAGTTTTGGGTCAAACGGAGATGATTGAGTGCGTCCATTGTGAAAAATTCAACCATGAGTTTTTCGGTGTATCAGTGGGTAAAACGGCCCTCTCATACGAGTGTTGCGGCACCGTTCCTCCGGAAGTGAAAGTGCCAAAAACCCACCAAACATGAGTTTTGGGTCAAACGGAGATGATTGGGTGCGTCCATTGTGAAAAATTCAACCGTGAGTTTTTCGGTGCATCAGTGGTTAAAACGGCCCTCCTGCGTGAGTTTTGCGACACCGTTCCTCCGAAAATGAAAGTGCCAAAAACCCACCAAACATGAGTTTTCGGTCAAACGGAGATGATTGGGTGCGTCCGTTGTGAACAATTCAACCGTAATTTTTCGGTGCATCAGCGGTGAAAATGGCCCTCCTGCGCGAGTTTTGCGGCACCGTTCCTCCGGAAATGAAAGTGCCAAAAACCCACCAAACATGAGTTTTGGGTCCAATGGGGACGATTGGGTGTGTCCATTGTGAAAAATTCAACCGTGAATTTTTCGGTGCATCAGTGGTGAAAACGGCCCTCCTGCGCGACTTTTGCGGCACCGTTCCTCCGGAAATGAAAGTGCCAAAAACCCACCAAACATGAGTTTTGCGGCACCATTCCTCCAAAAATGAAAGTGCCAAAACCCACCAAACATGAGTTTTGGGTCAAACAGAGATGATTGAGTGCGTCCATTGTGAAAAATTCAACCATGAGTTTTTCGGTGTATCAGTGGGTAAAACGGTCCTCTCATACGAGTGTTGCGGCACCGTTCCTCCGAAAATGAAAGTGCCAAAAACCCACCAAACATGAGTTTTGGGTCAAACGGAGATGATTGGGTGCGTCCGTTGTGAAAAATTCAACCGTGAGTTTTTCGGTGCATCAGTGGTTAAAACGGCCCTCCTGCGTGAGTTTTGCGACACCGTTCCTCCGAAAATGAAAGTGCCAAAAACCCACCAAACATGAGTTTTGGGTCAAATGGGGATGATTGCGTGCGTCCGTTGTCAAAAATTCAACCATGACTTTTTCGGTGCATCAGTGGTGAAAACGGCCCTCCTGCGCGAGTTTTGCGGCACCGTTCCTCCGGAAATGAAAGTGCCAAAAACCCACCAAACAAGAGTTTTGCGGCACCATTCCTCCAAAAATGAAAGTGCCAAAACCCACCAAACATGAGTTTTGGGTCAAACGGAGATGATTGAGTGCGTCCATTGTGAAAAATTCAACCATGAGTTTTTCGGTGCATCAGTGGGTAAAACGGCCCTCTCATACGAGTGTTGCGGCACCGTTCCTCCGGAAGTGAAAGTGCCAAAAACCCACCAAACATGAGTTTTGGGTCAAACGGAGATGATTAGGTGCGTCCGTCGTGAACAATTCAACCGTAATTTTTCGGTCCATCAGCGGTGAAAATGGCCCTCCTGCGCGAGTTTTGCGGCACCGTTCCTCCGGAAATGAAAGTGCCAAAAACCCACCAAACATGAGTTTTGGGTCCAATGGGGACGATTGGGTGTGTCCATTGTGAAAAATTCAACCGTGAATTTTTCGGTGCATCAGTGGTGAAAACGGCCCTCCTGCGCGACTTTTGCGGCACCGTTCCTCCGGAAATGAAAGTGCCAAAAACCCACCAAACATGAGTTTTGGGTCAAATGGGGATGATTCGGAGTGTCCGTTGTGAAAAATTCAACCATGAATTTAACCTTGAATTTTTCGGTGCATTAGTGGAGAAAACGGCCCGCCTGCGCGAGTTTTGCGGCACCGTTCTTCCAGAAAGGAAAGTGCCAAAAACCCACCAAACATGAGTTTTGGGTCAAATGGGGATGATTGCGTGCGTCCGTTGTCAAAAATTCAACCATGACTTTTTCGGTGCATCAGTGGTGAAAACGGCCCTCCTGCGCGAGTTTTGCGGCACCGTTCCTCCGGAAATGAAAGTGCCAAAAACCCACCAAACAAGAGTTTTGCGGCACCATTCCTCCAAAAATGAAAGTGCCAAAACCCACCAAACATGAGTTTTGGGTCAAACGGAGATGATTGAGTGCGTCCATTGTGAAAAATTCAACCATGAGTTTTTCGGTGTATCAGTGGGTAAAACGGCCCTCTCATACGAGTGTTGCGGCACCGTTCCTCCGGAAGTGAAAGTGCCAAAAACCCACCAAACATGAGTTTTGGGTCAAACGGAGATGATTGGGTGCGTCCATTGTGAAAAATTCAACCGTGAGTTTTTCGGTGCATCAGTGGTTAAAACGGCCCTCCTGCGTGAGTTTTGCGACACCGTTCCTCCGAAAATGAAAGTGCCAAAAACCCACCAAACATGAGTTTTCGGTCAAACGGAGATGATTGGGTGCGTCCGTTGTGAACAATTCAACCGTAATTTTTCGGTGCATCAGCGGTGAAAATGGCCCTCCTGCGCGAGTTTTGCGGCACCGTTCCTCCGGAAATGAAAGTGCCAAAAACCCACCAAACATGAGTTTTGGGTCCAATGGGGACGATTGGGTGTGTCCATTGTGAAAAATTCAACCGTGAATTTTTCGGTGCATCAGTGGTGAAAACGGCCCTCCTGCGCGACTTTTGCGGCACCGTTCCTCCGGAAATGAAAGTGCCAAAAACCCACCAAACATGAGTTTTGCGGCACCATTCCTCCAAAAATGAAAGTGCCAAAACCCACCAAACATGAGTTTTGGGTCAAACAGAGATGATTGAGTGCGTCCATTGTGAAAAATTCAACCATGAGTTTTTCGGTGTATCAGTGGGTAAAACGGTCCTCTCATACGAGTGTTGCGGCACCGTTCCTCCGAAAATGAAAGTGCCAAAAACCCACCAAACATGAGTTTTGGGTCAAACGGAGATGATTGGGTGCGTCCGTTGTGAAAAATTCAACCGTGAGTTTTTCGGTGCATCAGTGGTTAAAACGGCCCTCCTGCGTGAGTTTTGCGACACCGTTCCTCCGAAAATGAAAGTGCCAAAAACCCACCAAACATGAGTTTTGGGTCAAATGGGGATGATTGCGTGCGTCCGTTGTCAAAAATTCAACCATGACTTTTTCGGTGCATCAGTGGTGAAAACGGCCCTCCTGCGCGAGTTTTGCGGCACCGTTCCTCCGGAAATGAAAGTGCCAAAAACCCACCAAACAAGAGTTTTGCGGCACCATTCCTCCAAAAATGAAAGTGCCAAAACCCACCAAACATGAGTTTTGGGTCAAACGGAGATGATTGAGTGCGTCCATTGTGAAAAATTCAACCATGAGTTTTTCGGTGCATCAGTGGGTAAAACGGCCCTCTCATACGAGTGTTGCGGCACCGTTCCTCCGGAAGTGAAAGTGCCAAAAACCCACCAAACATGAGTTTTGGGTCAAACGGAGATGATTAGGTGCGTCCGTCGTGAACAATTCAACCGTAATTTTTCGGTCCATCAGCGGTGAAAATGGCCCTCCTGCGCGAGTTTTGCGGCACCGTTCCTCCGGAAATGAAAGTGCCAAAAACCCACCAAACATGAGTTTTGGGTCCAATGGGGACGATTGGGTGTGTCCATTGTGAAAAATTCAACCGTGAATTTTTCGGTGCATCAGTGGTGAAAACGGCCCTCCTGCGCGACTTTTGCGGCACCGTTCCTCCGGAAATGAAAGTGCCAAAAACCCACCAAACATGAGTTTTGGGTCAAATGGGGATGATTCGGAGTGTCCGTTGTGAAAAATTCAACCATGAATTTAACCTTGAATTTTTCGGTGCATTAGTGGAGAAAACGGCCCGCCTGCGCGAGTTTTGCGGCACCGTTCTTCCAGAAAGGAAAGTGCCAAAAACCCACCAAACATGAGTTTTGGGTCAAATGGGGATGATTGCGTGCGTCCGTTGTCAAAAATTCAACCATGACTTTTTCGGTGCATCAGTGGTGAAAACGGCCCTCCTGCGCGAGTTTTGCGGCACCGTTCCTCCGGAAATGAAAGTGCCAAAACCCACCAAACAAGAGTTTTGCGGCACCATTCCTCCAAAAATGAAAGTGCCAAAACCCACCAAACATGAGTTTTGGGTCAAACGGAGATGATTGAGTGCGTCCATTGTGAAAAATTCAACCATGAGTTTTTCGGTGTATCAGTGGGTAAAACGGCCCTCTCATACGAGTGTTGCGGCACCGTTCCTCCGGAAGTGAAAGTGCCAAAAACCCACCAAACATGAGTTTTGGGTCAAACGGAGATGATTGGGTGCGTCCATTGTGAAAAATTCAACCGTGAGTTTTTCGGTGCATCAGTGGTTAAAACGGCCCTCCTGCGTGAGTTTTGCGACACCGTTCCTCCGAAAATGAAAGTGCCAAAAACCCACCAAACATGAGTTTTCGGTCAAACGGAGATGATTGGGTGCGTCCGTTGTGAACAATTCAACCGTAATTTTTCGGTGCATCAGCGGTGAAAATGGCCCTCCTGCGCGAGTTTTGCGGCACCGTTCCTCCGGAAATGAAAGTGCCAAAAACCCACCAAACATGAGTTTTGGGTCCAATGGGGACGATTGGGTGTGTCCATTGTGAAAAATTCAACCGTGAATTTTTCGGTGCATCAGTGGTGAAAACGGCCCTCCTGCGCGACTTTTGCGGCACCGTTCCTCCGGAAATGAAAGTGCCAAAAACCCACCAAACATGAGTTTTGCGGCACCATTCCTCCAAAAATGAAAGTGCCAAAACCCACCAAACATGAGTTTTGGGTCAAACAGAGATGATTGAGTGCGTCCATTGTGAAAAATTCAACCATGAGTTTTTCGGTGTATCAGTGGGTAAAACGGCCCTCTCATACGAGTGTTGCGGCACCGTTCCTCCGAAAATGAAAGTGCCAAAAACCCACCAAACATGAGTTTTGGGTCAAACGGAGATGATTGGGTGCGTCCGTTGTGAAAAATTCAACCGTGAGTTTTTCGGTGCATCAGTGATTAAAACGGCCCTCCTGCGTGAGTTTTGCGACACCGTTCCTCCGAAAATGAAAGTGCCAAAAACCCACCAAACATGAGTTTTGGGTCAAACGGAGATGATTGGGTGCGTCCGTTGTGAACAATTCAACCGTAATTTTTCGGTGCATCATCGGTGAAAATGGCCCTCCTGCGCGAGTTTTGTGGCACCGTTCCTCCGGAAATGAAAGTGCCAAAAACCCACCAAACATGAGTTTTGGGTCCAATGGGGACGATTGGGTGTGTCCATTGTGAAAAATTCAACCGTGAATTTTTCGGTGCATCAGTGGTGAAAACGGCCCTCCTGCACAAGTTTTGCGGCACCGTTCCTCCGGAAATGAAAGTGCCAAAAACCCACCAAACATGAGTTTTGGGTCAAATGGGGATGATTCGGAGTGTCCGTTGTGAAAAATTCAACCGTGAATTTAACCTTGAATTTTTCGATGCATTAGTGGAGAAAACGGCCCGCCTGAGCGAGTTTTGCGGCACCGTTCTTCCGGAAGGGAAAGTGCCAAAAACCCACCAAACATGAGTTTTGGGTCAAATGGGGATGATTGGGTGCGTCCGTTGTCAAAAATTGAACCATGACTTTTTCGGTGCATCAGTGGTGAAAACGGCCCTCCTGCGCGAGTTTTGCGGCACCGTTCCTCCGGAAATGAAAGTGCCAATAACCCACCAAACATGAGCTTTGCGGCACCATTCCTCCAAAAATGAAAGTGCCAAAACCCACCAAACATGAGTTTTGGGTCAAACGGAGATGATTGAGTGCGTCCATTGTGAAAAATTCAACCATGAGTTTTTCGGTGTATCAGTGGGTAAAACGGCCCTCTCATACGAGTGTTGCGGCACCGTTCCTCCGAAAATGAAAGTGCCAAAACCCATCAAACATGAGTTTTGGGTCAAACGGAGATGATTGGGTGCGTCCGTTGTGAAAAATTCAACCGTGAGTTTTTCGGTGCATCAGTGGTTAAAACGGCCCTCCTGCGTGAGTTTTGCGACACCGTTCCTCCGAAAATGAAAGTGCCAAAACCCATCAAACATGAGTTTTGGGTCAAACGGAGATGATTGGGTGCGTCCGTTGTGAAAAATTCAACCGTGAGTTTTTCGGTGCATCAGTGGTTAAAACGGCCCTCCTGCGTGAGTTTTGCGACACCGTTCCTCCGAAAATGAAAGTGCCAAAAACCCACCAAACATGAGTTTTGGGTCAAACGGAGATGATTAGGTGCGTCCGTTGTGAACAATTCAACCGTAATTTTTCGGTGCATCAGCGGTGAAAATGGCCCTCCTGCGCGAGTTTTGTGGCACCGTTCCTCCGGAAATGAAAGTGCCAAAAACCCACCAAACATGAGTTTTGGGTCAAATGGGGAAGATTCGGAGTGTCCGTTGTGAAAAATTCAACCATGAATTTAACCTTGAATTTTTCGGTGCATTAGTGGAGAAAACGGCCCGCCTGCGCGAGTTTTGCGGCACCGTTCTTCCAGAAAGGAAAGTGCCAAAAACCCACCAAACATGAGTTTTGGGTCAAATGGGGATGATTGGGTGCGTCCGTTGTCAAAAATTGAACCATGACTTTTTCGGTGCATCAGTGGTGAAAACGGCCCTCCTGCGCGAGTTTTGCGGCACCGTTCCTCCGGAAATGAAAGTGCCAATAACCCACCAAACATGAGCTTTGCGGCACCATTCCTCCAAAAATGAAAGTGCCAAAACCCACCAAACATGAGTTTTGGGTCAAACGGAGATGATTGAGTGCGTCCATTGTGAAAAATTCAACCATGAGTTTTTCGGTGTATCAGTGGGTAAAACGGCCCTCTCATACGAGTGTTGCGGCACCGTTCCTCCGAAAATGAAAGTGCCAAAACCCATCAAACATGAGTTTTGGGTCAAACGGAGATGATTGGGTGCGTCCGTTGTGAAAAATTCAACCGTGAGTTTTTCGGTGCATCAGTGGTTAAAACGGCCCTCCTGCGTGAGTTTTGCGACACCGTTCCTCCGAAAATGAAAGTGCCAAAAACCCACCAAACATGAGTTTTGGGTCAAACGGAGATGATTAGGTGCGTCCGTTGTGAACAATTCAACCGTAATTTTTCGGTGCATCAGCGGTGAAAATGGCCCTCCTGCGCGAGTTTTGTGGCACCGTTCCTCCGGAAATGAAAGTGCCAAAAACCCACCAAACATGAGTTTTGGGTCCAATGGGGACGATTGGGTGTGTCCATTGTGAAAAATTCAACCGTGAATTTTTCGGTGCATCAGTGGTGAAAACGGCCCTCCTGCACAAGTTTTGCGGCACCGTTCCTCCGGAAATGAAAGTGCCAAAAACCCACCAAACAGGAGTTTTGGGTCAAATGGGGATGATTCGGAGTGTCCGTTGTGAAAAATTCAACCGTGAATTTAACCTTGAATTTTTCGGTGCATTAGTGGAGAAAATGGCCCGCCTGCGCGAGTTTTGCGGCACCGTTCTTCCGGAAAGGAAAGTGCCAAAAACCCACCAAACATGAGTTTTGGGTCAAATGGGGATGATTGGGTGCGTCCGTTGTCAAAAATTCAACCATGACTTTTTCGGTGCATCAGTGGTGAAAACGGCCCTCCTGCGCGAGTTTTGCGGCACCGTTCCTCCGGAAATGAAAGTGCCAAAAACCCACCAAACATGAGTTTTGTGGCACCATTCCTCCAAAAATGAAAGTGCCAAAACCCACCAAACATGAGTTTTGGGTCAAACGGAGATGATTGAGTGCGTCCATTGTGAAAAATTCAACCATGAGTTTTTCGGTGTATCAGTGGGTAAAACGGCCCTCCCATACGAGTGTTGCGGCACCGTTCCTCCGAAAATGAAAGTGCCAAAAACCCACCAAACATGAGTTTTGGGTCAAACGGAGATGATTGGGTGCGTCCGTTGTGAAAAATTCAACCGTGAGTTTTTCGGTGCATCAGTGGTTAAAACGGCCCTCCTGCGTGAGTTTTGCGACACCGTTCCTCTGAAAATGAAAGTGCCAAAAACCCACCAAACATGAGTTTTGGGTCAAACGGAGATGATTGGGTGCGTCCGTTGTGAACAATTCAACCGTAATTTTTTGGTGCATCATCGGTGAAAATGGCCCTCCTGCGCGAGTTTTGTGGCACCGTTCCTCCGGAAATGAAAGTGCCAAAAACCCACCAAACATGAGTTTTGGGTCCAATAGGGACGATTGGGTGTGTCCATTGTGAAAAATTCAACCGTGAATTTTTCGGTGCATCAGTGGTGAAAACGGCCCTCCTGCACAAGTTTTGCGGCACCGTTCCTCCGGAAATGAAAGTGCCAAAAACCCACCAAACATGAGTTTTGGGTCAAATGGGGATGATTCGGAGTGTCCGTTGTGAAAAATTCAACCGTGAATTTAACCTTGAATTTTTTGGTGCATTAGTGGAGAAAACGGCCCGCCTGCGCGAGTTTTGTGGCACCGTTCTTCCGGAAAGGAAAGTGCCAAAAACCCACCAAACATGAGTTTTGGGTCAAATGGGGATGATTGGGTGCGTCCGTTGTCAAAAATTCAACCATGACTTTTTCGGTGCATCAGTGGTGAAAACGGCCCTCCTGCGTGAGTTTTGCGGCACCGTTCCTCCGGAAATGAAAGTGCCAAAAACCCACCAAACAAGAGTTTTGCGGCACCATTCCTCCAAAAATGAAAGTGCCAAAACCCACCAAACATGAGTTTTGGGTCAAACGGAGATGATTGAGTGCGTCCATTGTGAAAAATTCAACCATGAGTTTTTCGGTGTATCAGTGGGTAAAACGGCCCTCTCATACGAGTGTTGCGGCACCGTTCCTCCGGAAAGGAAAGTGCCAAAAACCCACCAAACATGAGTTTTGGGTCAAACGGAGATGATTGGGTGCGTCCGTTGTGAAAAATTCAACCGTGAGTTTTTCGGTGCATCAGTGGGTAAAACGGCCCTCCTGCGCGAGTTTTGCGGCACCATTCCTCCGGAAATGAAAGTGCCAAAAATCCACCAAACATGATTTTGGGGTCATGAATTTTTCGGTGCATCAGTGGTGAAAACGGCCCTCCTGGCTCTTGCGCGAGTTTTGCGGCACCGTTCCTCCGGAAATGAAAGTGCCAATAACCCACCAAACATGAGTTTTGCGGCACCATTCCTCCAAAAATGAAAGTGCCAAAACCCACCAAACATGAGTTTTGGGTCAAACGAAGATGATTGAGTGCGTCCATTGTGAAAAATTCAACCATGAGTTTTTCGGTGTATCAGTGGGTAAAACGGCCCTCAAATACGAGTGTTGCGGCACCGTTCCTCCGAAAATGAAAGTGCCAAAACCCATCAAACATGAGTTTTGGGTCAAACGGAGATGATTGGGTGCGTCCGTTGTGAAAAATTCAACCGTGAGTTTTTCGGTGCATCAGTGGTTAAAACGGCCCTCCTGCGTGAGTTTTGCGACACCGTTCCTCCGAAAATGAAAGTGCCAAAAACCCACCAAACATGAGTTTTGGGTCAAACGGAGATGATTAGGTGCGTCCGTTGTGAACAATTCAACCGTAATTTTTCGGTGCATCAGCGGTGAAAATGGCCCTCCTGCGCGAGTTTTGTGGCACCGTTCCTCCGGAAATGAAAGTGCCAAAAACCCACCAAACATGAGTTTTGGGTCAAATGGGGATGATTCGGAGTGTCCGTTGTGAAAAATTCAACCGTGAATTTAACCTTGAATTTTTCGGTGCATTAGTGGAGAAAACGGCCCGCCTGCGCGAGTTTTGCGGCACCGTTCTTCCGGAAAGGAAAGTGCCAAAAAACCACCAAACATGAGTTTTGGGTCAAATGGGGATGATTGGGTGCGTCCGTTGTCAAAAATTGAACCATGACTTTTTCGGTGCATCAGTGGTGAAAACGGTCCTCCTGCGCGAGTTTTGCGGCACCGTTCCTCCGGAAATGAAAGTGCCAATAACCCACCAAACATGAGTTTTGCGGCACCATTCCTCCAAAAATGAAAGTGCCAAAACCCACCAAACATGAGTTTTGGGTCAAACGGAGATGATTGAGTGCGTCCATTGTGAAAAATTCAACCATGAGTTTTTCGGTGTATCAGTGGGTAAAACGGCCCTCAAATACGAGTGTTGCGGCACCGTTCCTCCGAAAATGAAAGTGCCAAAACCCATCAAACATGAGTTTTGGGTCAAACGGAGATGATTGGGTGCGTCCGTTGTGAAAAATTCAACCGTGAGTTTTTCGGTGCATCAGTGGTTAAAACGGCCCTCCTGCGTGAGTTTTGCGACACCGTTCCTCCGAAAATGAAAGTGCCAAAAACCCACCAAACATGAGTTTTGGGTCAAACGGAGATGATTAGGTGCGTCCGTTGTGAACAATTCAACCGTAATTTTTCGGTGCATCAGCGGTGAAAATGGCCCTCCTGCGCGAGTTTTGTGGCACCGTTCCTCCGGAAATGAAAGTGCCAAAAACCCACCAAACATGAGTTTTGGGTCAAATGGGGATGATTCGGAGTGTCCGTTGTGAAAAATTCAACCGTGAATTTAACCTTGAATTTTTCGGTGCATTAGTGGAGAAAACGGCCCGCCTGCGCGAGTTTTGCGGCACCGTTCTTCCGGAAAGGAAAGTGCCAAAAAACCACCAAACATGAGTTTTGGGTCAAATGGGGATGATTGGGTGCGTCCGTTGTCAAAAATTGAACCATGACTTTTTCGGTGCATCAGTGGTGAAAACGGTCCTCCTGCGCGAGTTTTGCCGCACCGTTCCTCCGGAAATGAAAGTGCCAATAACCCACCAAACATGAGTTTTGCGGCACCATTCCTCCAAAAATGAAAGTGCCAAAACCCACCAAACATGAGTTTTGGGTCAAACGGAGATGATTGAGTGCGTCCATTGTGAAAAATTCAACCATGAGTTTTTCGGTGTATCAGTGGGTAAAACGGCCCTCAAATACGAGTGTTGCGGCACCGTTCCTCCGAAAATGAAAGTGCCAAAACCCATCAAACATGAGTTTTGGGTCAAACGGAGATGATTGGGTGCGTCCGTTGTGAAAAATTCAACCGTGAGTTTTTCGGTGCATCAGTGGTTAAAACGGCCCTCCTGCGTGAGTTTTGCGACACCGTTCCTCCGAAAATGAAAGTGCCAAAAACCCACCAAACATGAGTTTTGGGTCAAACGGAGATGATTAGGTGCGTCCGTTGTGAACAATTCAACCGTAATTTTTCGGTGCATCAGCGGTGAAAATGGCCCTCCTGCGCGAGTTTTGTGGCACCGTTCCTCCGGAAATGAAAGTGCCAAAAACCCACCAAACATGAGTTTTGGGTCAAATGGGGATGATTCGGAGTGTCCGTTGTGAAAAATTCAACCGTGAATTTAACCTTGAATTTTTCGGTGCATTAGTGGAGAAAACGGCCCGCCTGCGCGAGTTTTGCGGCACCGTTCTTCCGGAAAGGAAAGTGCCAAAAAAACCACCAAACATGAGTTTTGGGTCAAATGGGGATGATTGGGTGCGTCCGTTGTCAAAAATTGAACCATGACTTTTTCGGTGCATCAGTGGTGAAAACGGTCCTCCTGCGCGAGTTTTGCGGCACCGTTCCTCCGGAAATGAAAGTGCCAATAACCCACCAAACATGAGTTTTGCGGCACCATTCCTCCAAAAATGAAAGTGCCAAAACCCACCAAACATGAGTTTTGGGTCAAACGGAGATGATTGAGTGCGTCCATTGTGAAAAATTCAACCATGAGTTTTTCGGTGTATCAGTGGGTAAAACGGCCCCCAAATACGAGTGTTGCGGCACCGTTCCTCCGAAAATGAAAGTGCCAAAACCCATCAAACATGAGTTTTGGGACAAACGGAGATGATTGGGTGCGTCCGTTGTGAAAAATTCAACCGTGAGTTTTTCGGTGCATCAGTGGTTAAAACGGCCCTCCTGCGTGAGTTTTGCGACACCGTTCCTCCGAAAATGAAAGTGCCAAAAACCCACCAAACATGAGTTTTGGGTCAAACGGAGATGATTAGGTGCGTCCGTTGTGAACAATTCAACCGTAATTTTTCGGTGCATCAGCGGTGAAAATGGCCCTCCTGCGCGAGTTTTGTGGCACCGTTCCTCCGGAAATGAAAGTGCCAAAAACCCACCAAACATGAGTTTTGGGTCAAATGGGGATGATTCGGAGTGTCCGTTGTGAAAAATTCAACCGTGAATTTAACCTTGAATTTTTCGGTGCATTAGTGGAGAAAACGGCCCGCCTGCGCGAGTTTTGCGGCACCGTTCTTCCGGAAAGGAAAGTGCCAAAAAACCACCAAACATGAGTTTTGGGTCAAATGGGGATGATTGGGTGCGTCCGTTGTCAAAAATTGAACCATGACTTTTTCGGTGCATCAGTGGTGAAAACGGTCCTCCTGCGCGAGTTTTGCGGCACCGTTCCTCCGGAAATGAAAGTGCCAATAACCCACCAAACATGAGTTTTGCGGCACCATTCCTCCAAAAATGAAAGTGCCAAAACCCACCAAACATGAGTTTTGGGTCAAACGGAGATGATTGAGTGCGTCCATTGTGAAAAATTCAACCATGAGTTTTTCGGTGTATCAGTGGGTAAAACGGCCCTCAAATACGAGTGTTGCGGCACCGTTCCTCCGAAAATGAAAGTGCCAAAACCCATCAAACATGAGTTTTGGGTCAAACGGAGATGATTGGGTGCGTCCGTTGTGAAAAATTCAACCGTGAGTTTTTCGGTGCATCAGTGGTTAAAACGGCCCTCCTGCGTGAGTTTTGCGACACCGTTCCTCCGAAAATGAAAGTGCCAAAAACCCACCAAACATGAGTTTTGGGTCAAACGGAGATGATTAGGTGCGTCCGTTGTGAACAATTCAACCGTAATTTTTCGGTGCATCAGCGGTGAAAATGGCCCTCCTGCGCGAGTTTTGTGGCACCGTTCCTCCGGAAATGAAAGTGCCAAAAACCCACCAAACATGAGTTTTGGGTCAAATGGGGATGATTCGGAGTGTCCGTTGTGAAAAATTCAACCGTGAATTTAACCTTGAATTTTTCGGTGCATTAGTGGAGAAAACGGCCCGCCTGCGCGAGTTTTGCGGCACCGTTCTTCCGGAAAGGAAAGTGCCAAAAAACCACCAAACATGAGTTTTGGGTCAAATGGGGATGATTGGGTGCGTCCGTTGTCAAAAATTGAACCATGACTTTTTCGGTGCATCAGTGGTGAAAACGGTCCTCCTGCGCGAGTTTTGCGGCACCGTTCCTCCGGAAATGAAAGTGCCAATAACCCACCAAACATGAGTTTTGCGGCACCATTCCTCCAAAAATGAAAGTGCCAAAACCCACCAAACATGAGTTTTGGGTCAAACGGAGATGATTGAGTGCGTCCATTGTGAAAAATTCAACCATGAGTTTTTCGGTGTATCAGTGGGTAAAACGGCCCCCAAATACGAGTGTTGCGGCACCGTTCCTCCGAAAATGAAAGTGCCAAAACCCATCAAACATGAGTTTTGGGACAAACGGAGATGATTGGGTGCGTCCGTTGTGAAAAATTCAACCGTGAGTTTTTCGGTGCATCAGTGGTTAAAACGGCCCTCCTGCGTGAGTTTTGCGACACCG
The DNA here is from genome assembly GCA_009763385.1 of Coix lacryma-jobi var. lacryma-jobi. NCBI lineage: Eukaryota > Viridiplantae > Streptophyta > Magnoliopsida > Poales > Poaceae > Coix > Coix lacryma-jobi. Next base: position 57,240 of record VDCT01000462.1, on the reverse strand, counting down.
TTCCTCCGAAAATGAAAGTGCCAAAAACCCACCAAACATGAGTTTTGGGTCAAACGGAGATGATTAGGTGCGTCCGTTGTGAACAATTCAACCGTAATTTTTCGGTGCATCAGCGGTGAAAATGGCCCTCCTGCGCGAGTTTTGTGGCACCGTTCCTCCGGAAATGAAAGTGCCAAAAACCCACCAAACATGAGTTTTGGGTCAAATGGGGATGATTCGGAGTGTCCGTTGTGAAAAATTCAACCGTGAATTTAACCTTGAATTTTTCGGTGCATTAGTGGAGAAAACGGCCCGCCTGCGCGAGTTTTGCGGCACCGTTCTTCCGGAAAGGAAAGTGCCAAAAAACCACCAAACATGAGTTTTGGGTCAAATGGGGATGATTGGGTGCGTCCGTTGTCAAAAATTGAACCATGACTTTTTCGGTGCATCAGTGGTGAAAACGGTCCTCCTGCGCGAGTTTTGCGGCACCGTTCCTCCGGAAAAGAAAGTGCCAATAACCCACCAAACATGAGTTTTGCGGCACCATTCCTCCAAAAATGAAAGTGCCAAAACCCACCAAACATGAGTTTTGGGTCAAACGGAGATGATTGAGTGCGTCCATTGTGAAAAATTCAACCATGAGTTTTTCGGTGTATCAGTGGGTAAAACGGCCCTCTCATACGAGTGTTGCGGCACCATTCCTCCGAAAATGTAAGTGCCAAAACCCATCAAACATGAGTTTTGGGTCAAACGGAGATGATTGGGTGCGTCCGTTGTGAAAAATTCAACCGTGAGTTTTTCGGTGCATCAGTGGTTAAAACGGACCTCCTGCGTGAGTTTTGCGACACCGTTCCTCCGAAAATGAAAGTGCCAAAAACCCACAAAACATGAGTTTTGGGTCAAACGGAGATGATTAGGTGCGTCCGTTGTGAACAATTCAACCGTAATTTTTCGGTGCATCATCGGTGAAAATGGCCCTCCTGCGCGAGTTTTGTGGCACCGTTCCTCCGGAAATGAAAGTGCCAAAAACCCACCAAACATGAGTTTTGGGTCCAATGGGGACGATTGGGTGTGTCCATTGTGAAAAATTCAACCGTGAATTTTTCGGTGCATCAGTGGTGAAAACGGCCCTCCTGCACAAGTTTTGCGGCACCGTTCCTCCGGAAATGAAAGTGCCAAAAACCCACCAAACATGAGTTTTGGGTCAAATGGGGATGATTCGGAGTGTCCGTTGTGAAAAATTCAACCGTGAATTTAACCTTGAATTTTTCGGTGCATTAGTGGAGAAAATGGCCCGCCTGCGCGAGTTTTGCGGCACCGTTCTTCCGGAAAGGAAAGTGCCAAAAACCCACCAAACATGAGTTTTGGGTCAAATGGGGATGATTGGGTGCGTCCGTTGTCAAAAATTCAACCATGACTTTTTCGGTGCATCAGTGGTGAAAACGGCCCTCCTGCGCGAGTTTTGCGGCACCGTTCCTCCGGAAATGAAAGTGCCAAAAACCCACCAAACATGAGCTTTGCGGCACCATTCCTCCAAAAATGAAAGTGCCAAAACCCACCAAACATGAGTTTTGGGTCAAACGGAGATGATTGAGTGCGTCCATTGTGAAAAATTCAACCATGAGTTTTTCGGTGTATCAGTGGGTAAAACGGCCCTCTCATACGAGTGTTGCGGCACCGTTCCTCCGAAAATGAAAGTGCCAAAACCCATCAAACATGAGTTTTTGGTCAAACGGAGATGATTGGGTGCGTCCGTTGTGAAAAATTCAACCGTGAGTTTTTCGGTGCATCAGTGGTTAAAACGGCCCTCCTGCGTGAGTTTTGCGACACCGTTCCTCCGAAAATGAAAGTGCCAAAAACCCACCAAACATGAGTTTTGGGTCAAACGGAGATGATTAGGTGCGTCCGTTGTGAACAATTCAACCGTAATTTTTCGGTGCATCAGCGGTGAAAATGGCCCTCCTGCGCGAGTTTTGTGGCACCGTTCCTCCGGAAATGAAAGTGCCAAAAACCCACCAAACATGAGTTTTGGGTCCAATGGGGACGATTGGGTGTGTCCATTGTGAAAAATTCAACCGTGAATTTTTCGGTGCATCAGTGGTGAAAACGGCCCTCCTGCACAAGTTTTGCGGCACCGTTCCTCCGGAAATGAAAGTGCCAAAAACCCACCAAACATGAGTTTTGGGTCAAATGGGGATGATTCGGAGTGTCCGTTGTGAAAAATTCAACCGTGAATTTAACCTTGAATTTTTCGGTGCATTAGTGGAGAAAATGGCCCGCCTGCGCGAGTTTTGCGGCACCGTTCTTCCGGAAAGGAAAGTGCCAAAAACCCACCAAACATGAGTTTTGGGTCAAATGGGGATGATTGGGTGCGTCCGTTGTCAAAAATTGAACCATGACTTTTTCGGTGCATCAGTGGTGAAAACGGTCCTCCTGCGCGAGTTTTGCGGCACCGTTCCTCCGGAAAAGAAAGTGCCAATAACCCACCAAACATGAGTTTTGCGGCACCATTCCTCCAAAAATGAAAGTGCCAAAACCCACCAATCATGAGTTTTGGGTCAAACGGAGATGATTGAGTGCGTCCATTGTGAAAAATTCAACCATGAGTTTTTCGGTGTATCAGTGGGTAAAACGGCCCTCTCATACGAGTGTTGCGGCACCATTCCTCCGAAAATGTAAGTGCCAAAACCCATCAAACATGAGTTTTGGGTCAAACGGAGATGATTGGGTGCGTCCGTTGTGAAAAATTCAACCGTGAGTTTTTCGGTGCATCAGTGGTTAAAACGGACCTCCTGCGTGAGTTTTGCGACACCGTTCCTCCGAAAATGAAAGTGCCAAAAACCCACAAAACATGAGTTTTGGGTCAAACGGAGATGATTAGGTGCGTCCGTTGTGAACAATTCAACCGTAATTTTTCGGTGCATCATCGGTGAAAATGGCCCTCCTGCGCGAGTTTTGTGGCACCGTTCCTCCGGAAATGAAAGTGCCAAAAACCCACCAAACATGAGTTTTGGGTCCAATGGGGACGATTGGGTGTGTCCATTGTGAAAAATTCAACCGTGAATTTTTCGGTGCATCAGTGGTGAAAACGGCCCTCCTGCACAAGTTTTGCGGCACCGTTCCTCCGGAAATGAAAGTGCCAAAAACCCACCAAACATGAGTTTTGGGTCAAATGGGGATGATTCGGAGTGTCCGTTGTGAAAAATTCAACCGTGAATTTAACCTTGAATTTTTCGGTGCATTAGTGGAGAAAATGGCCCGCCTGCGCGAGTTTTGCGGCACCGTTCTTCCGGAAAGGAAAGTGCCAAAAACCCACCAAACATGAGTTTTGGGTCAAATGGGGATGATTGGGTGCGTCCGTTGTCAAAAATTCAACCATGACTTTTTCGGTGCATCAGTGGTGAAAACGGCCCTCCTGCGCGAGTTTTGCGGCACCGTTCCTCCGGAAATGAAAGTGCCAAAAACCCACCAAACATGAGCTTTGCGGCACCATTCCTCCAAAAATGAAAGTGCCAAAACCCACCAAACATGAGTTTTGGGTCAAACGGAGATGATTGAGTGCGTCCATTGTGAAAAATTCAACCATGAGTTTTTCGGTGTATCAGTGGGTAAAACGGCCCTCTCATACGAGTGTTGCGGCACCGTTCCTCCGAAAATGAAAGTGCCAAAACCCATCAAACATGAGTTTTTGGTCAAACGGAGATGATTGGGTGCGTCCGTTGTGAAAAATTCAACCGTGAGTTTTTCGGTGCATCAGTGGTTAAAACGGCCCTCCTGCGTGAGTTTTGCGACACCGTTCCTCCGAAAATGAAAGTGCCAAAAACCCACCAAACATGAGTTTTGGGTCAAACGGAGATGATTAGGTGCGTCCGTTGTGAACAATTCAACCGTAATTTTTCGGTGCATCAGCGGTGAAAATGGCCCTCCTGCGCGAGTTTTGTGGCACCGTTCCTCCGGAAATGAAAGTGCCAAAAACCCACCAAACATGAGTTTTGGGTCCAATGGGGACGATTGGGTGTGTCCATTGTGAAAAATTCAACCGTGAATTTTTCGGTGCATCAGTGGTGAAAACGGCCCTCCTGCACAAGTTTTGCGGCACCGTTCCTCCGGAAATGAAAGTGCCAAAAACCCACCAAACATGAGTTTTGGGTCAAATGGGGATGATTCGGAGTGTCCGTTGTGAAAAATTCAACCGTGAATTTAACCTTGAATTTTTCGGTGCATTAGTGGAGAAAATGGCCCGCCTGCGCGAGTTTTGCGGCACCGTTCTTCCGGAAAGGAAAGTGCCAAAAACCCACCAAACATGAGTTTTGGGTCAAATGGGGATGATTGGGTGCGTCCGTTGTCAAAAATTCAACCATGACTTTTTCGGTGCATCAGTGGTGAAAACGGCCCTCCTGCGCGAGTTTTGCGGCACCGTTCCTCCGGAAATGAAAGTGCCAAAAACCCACCAAACATGAGTTTTGTGGCACCATTCCTCCAAAAATGAAAGTGCCAAAACCCACCAAACATGAGTTTTGGGTCAAACGGAGATGATTGAGTGCGTCCATTGTGAAAAATTCAACCATGAGTTTTTCGGTGTATCAGTGGGTAAAACGGCCCTCCCATACGAGTGTTGCGGCACCGTTCCTCCGAAAATGAAAGTGCCAAAAACCCACCAAACATGAGTTTTGGGTCAAACGGAGATGATTGGGTGCGTCCGTTGTGAAAAATTCAACCGTGAGTTTTTCGGTGCATCAGTGGTTAAAACGGCCCTCCTGCGTGAGTTTTGCGACACCGTTCCTCCGAAAATGAAAGTGCCAAAAACCCACCAAACATGAGTTTTGGGTCAAACGGAGATGATTGGGTGCGTCCGTTGTGAACAATTCAACCGTAATTTTTCGGTGCATCATCGGTGAAAATGGCCCTCCTGCGCGAGTTTTGTGGCACCGTTCCTCCGGAAATGAAAGTGCCAAAAACCCACCAAACATGAGTTTTGGGTCCAATAGGGACGATTGGGTGTGTCCATTGTGAAAAATTCAACCGTGAATTTTTCGGTGCATCAGTGGTGAAAACGGCCCTCCTGCACAAGTTTTGCGGCACCGTTCCTCCGGAAATGAAAGTGCCAAAAACCCACCAAACATGAGTTTTGGGTCAAATGGGGATGATTCGGAGTGTCCGTTGTGAAAAATTCAACCGTGAATTTAACCTTGAATTTTTTGGTGCATTAGTGGAGAAAACGGCCCGCCTGCGCGAGTTTTGTGGCACCGTTCTTCCGGAAAGGAAAGTGCCAAAAACCCACCAAACATGAGTTTTGGGTCAAATGGGGATGATTGGGTGCGTCCGTTGTCAAAAATTCAACCATGACTTTTTCGGTGCATCAGTGGTGAAAACGGCCCTCCTGCGCGAGTTTTGCGGCACCGTTCCTCCGGAAATGAAAGTGCCAAAAACCCACCAAACATGAGTTTTGTGGCACCATTCCTCCAAAAATGAAAGTGCCAAAACCCACCAAACATGAGTTTTGGGTCAAACGGAGATGATTGAGTGCGTCCATTGTGAAAAATTCAACCATGAGTTTTTCGGTGTATCAGTGGGTAAAACGGCCCTCAAATACGAGTGTTGCGGCACCGTTCCTCCGAAAATGAAAGTGCCAAAACCCATCAAACATGAGTTTTGGGTCAAACGGAGATGATTGGGTGCGTCCGTTGTGAAAAATTCAACCGTGAGTTTTTCGGTGCATCAGTGGTTAAAACGGCCCTCCTGCGTGAGTTTTGCGACACCGTTCCTCCGAAAATGAAAGTGCCAAAAACCCACCAAACATGAGTTTTGGGTCAAACGGAGATGATTAGGTGCGTCCGTTGTGAACAATTCAACCGTAATTTTTCGGTGCATCAGCGGTGAAAATGGCCCTCCTGCGCGAGTTTTGTGGCACCGTTCCTCCGGAAATGAAAGTGCCAAAAACCCACCAAACATGAGTTTTGGGTCAAATGGGGATGATTCGGAGTGTCCGTTGTGAAAAATTCAACCGTGAATTTAACCTTGAATTTTTCGGTGCATTAGTGGAGAAAACGGCCCGCCTGCGCGAGTTTTGCGGCACCGTTCTTCCGGAAAGGAAAGTGCCAAAAAACCACCAAACATGAGTTTTGGGTCAAATGGGGATGATTGGGTGCGTCCGTTGTCAAAAATTGAACCATGACTTTTTCGGTGCATCAGTGGTGAAAACGGTCCTCCTGCGCGAGTTTTGCGGCACCGTTCCTCCGGAAATGAAAGTGCCAATAACCCACCAAACATGAGTTTTGCGGCACCATTCCTCCAAAAATGAAAGTGCCAAAACCCACCAAACATGAGTTTTGGGTCAAACGGAGATGATTGAGTGCGTCCATTGTGAAAAATTCAACCATGAGTTTTTCGGTGTATCAGTGGGTAAAACGGCCCTCAAATACGAGTGTTGCGGCACCGTTCCTCCGAAAATGAAAGTGCCAAAACCCATCAAACATGAGTTTTGGGTCAAACGGAGATGATTGGGTGCGTCCGTTGTGAAAAATTCAACCGTGAGTTTTTCGGTGCATCAGTGGTTAAAACGGCCCTCCTGCGTGAGTTTTGCGACACCGTTCCTCCGAAAATGAAAGTGCCAAAAACCCACCAAACATGAGTTTTGGGTCAAACGGAGATGATTAGGTGCGTCCGTTGTGAACAATTCAACCGTAATTTTTCGGTGCATCAGCGGTGAAAATGGCCCTCCTGCGCGAGTTTTGTGGCACCGTTCCTCCGGAAATGAAAGTGCCAAAAACCCACCAAACATGAGTTTTGGGTCAAATGGGGATGATTCGGAGTGTCCGTTGTGAAAAATTCAACCGTGAATTTAACCTTGAATTTTTCGGTGCATTAGTGGAGAAAACGGCCCGCCTGCGCGAGTTTTGCGGCACCGTTCTTCCGGAAAGGAAAGTGCCAAAAAACCACCAAACATGAGTTTTGGGTCAAATGGGGATGATTGGGTGCGTCCGTTGTCAAAAATTGAACCATGACTTTTTCGGTGCATCAGTGGTCAAAACGGTCCTCCTGCGCGAGTTTTGCGGCACCGTTCCTCCGGAAAAGAAAGTGCCAATAACCCACCAAACATGAGTTTTGCGGCACCATTCCTCCAAAAATGAAAGTGCCAAAACCCACCAAACATGAGTTTTGGGTCAAACGGAGATGATTGAGTGCGTCCATTGTGAAAAATTCAACCATGAGTTTTTCGGTGTATCAGTGGGTAAAACGGCCCTCTCATACGAGTGTTGCGGCACCATTCCTCCGAAAATGTAAGTGCCAAAACCCATCAAACATGAGTTTTGGGTCAAACGGAGATGATTGGGTGCGTCCGTTGTGAAAAATTCAACCGTGAGTTTTTCGGTGCATCAGTGGTTAAAACGGACCTCCTGCGTGAGTTTTGCGACACCGTTCCTCCGAAAATGAAAGTGCCAAAAACCCACCAAACATGAGTTTTGGGTCAAACGGAGATGATTAGGTGCGTCCGTTGTGAACAATTCAACCGTAATTTTTCGGTGCATCATCGGTGAAAATGGCCCTCCTGCGCGAGTTTTGTGGCACCGTTCCTCCGGAAATGAAAGTGCCAAAAACCCACCAAACATGAGTTTTGGGTCCAATGGGGACGATTGGGTGTGTCCATTGTGAAAAATTCAACCGTGAATTTTTCGGTGCATCAGTGGTGAAAACGGCCCTCCTGCACAAGTTTTGCGGCACCGTTCCTCCGGAAATGAAAGTGCCAAAAACCCACCAAACATGAGTTTTGGGTCAAATGGGGATGATTCGGAGTGTCCGTTGTGAAAAATTCAACCGTGAATTTAACCTTGAATTTTTCGGTGCATTAGTGGAGAAAATGGCCCGCCTGCGCGAGTTTTGCGGCACCGTTCTTCCGGAAAGGAAAGTGCCAAAAACCCACCAAACATGAGTTTTGGGTCAAATGGGGATGATTGGGTGCGTCCGTTGTCAAAAATTCAACCATGACTTTTTCGGTGCATCAGTGGTGAAAACGGCCCTCCTGCGCGAGTTTTGCGGCACCGTTCCTCCGGAAATGAAAGTGCCAAAAACCCACCAAACATGAGTTTTGTGGCACCATTCCTCCAAAAATGAAAGTGCCAAAACCCACCAAACATGAGTTTTGGGTCAAACGGAGATGATTGAGTGCGTCCATTGTGAAAAATTCAACCATGAGTTTTTCGGTGTATCAGTGGGTAAAACGGCCCTCTCATACGAGTGTTGCGGCACCGTTCCTCCGAAAATGAAAGTGCCAAAAACCCACCAAACATGAGTTTTGGGTCAAACGGAGATGATTGGGTGCGTCCGTTGTGAAAAATTCAACCGTGAGTTTTTCGGTGCATCAGTGGTTAAAACGGCCCTCCTGCGTGAGTTTTGCGACACCGTTCCTCCGAAAATGAAAGTGCCAAAAACCCAACAAACATGAGTTTTGGGTCAAACGGAGATGATTGGGTGCGTCCGTTGTGAACAATTCAACCGTAATTTTTCGGTGCATCATCGGTGAAAATGGCCCTCCTGCGCGAGTTTTGTGGCACCGTTCCTCCGGAAATGAAAGTGCCAAAAACCCACCAAACATGAGTTTTGGGTCCAATAGGGACGATTGGGTGTGTCCATTGTGAAAAATTCAACCGTGAATTTTTCGGTGCATCAGTGGTGAAAACGGCCCTCCTGCACAAGTTTTGCGGCACCGTTCCTCCGGAAATGAAAGTGCCAAAAACCCACCAAACATGAGTTTTGGGTCAAATGGGGATGATTCGGAGTGTCCGTTGTGAAAAATTCAACCGTGAATTTAACCTTGAATTTTTTGGTGCATTAGTGGAGAAAACGGCCCGCCTGCGCGAGTTTTGTGGCACCGTTCTTCCGGAAAGGAAAGTGCCAAAAACCCACCAAACATGAGTTTTGGGTCAAATGGGGATGATTGGGTGCGTCCGTTGTCAAAAATTCAACCATGACTTTTTCGGTGCATCAGTGGTGAAAACGGCCCTCCTGCGCGAGTTTTGCGGCACCGTTCCTCCGGAAATGAAAGTGCCAAAAACCCACCAAACAAGAGTTTTGCGGCACCATTCCTCCAAAAATGAAAGTGCCAAAACCCACCAAACATGAGTTTTGGGTCAAACGGAGATGATTGAGTGCGTCCATTGTGAAAAATTCAACCATGAGTTTTTCGGTGTATCAGTGGGTAAAACGGCCCTCTCATACGAGTGTTGCGGCACCGTTCCTCCGGAAAGGAAAGTGCCAAAACCCCACCAAACATGAGTTTTGGGTCAAACGGAGATGATTGGGTGCGTCCGTTGTGAAAAATTCAACCGTGAGTTTTTCGGTGCATCAGTGGGTAAAACGGCCCTCCTGCGCGAGTTTTGCGGCACCATTCCTCCGGAAATGAAAGTGCCAAAAACCCACCAAACATGATTTTGGGGTCATTAATTTTTCGGTGCATCAGTGGTGAAAACGGCCCTCCTGGCTCTTGCGCGAGTTTTGCGGCACCGTTCCTCCGGAAATGAAAGTGCCAATAACCCACCAAACATGAGTTTTGCGGCACCATTCCTCCAAAAATGAAAGTGCCAAAACCCACCAAACATGAGTTTTGGGTCAAACGGAGATGATTGAGTGCGTCCATTGTGAAAAATTCAACCATGAGTTTTTCGGTGTATCAGTGGGTAAAACGGCCCTCAAATACGAGTGTTGCGGCACCGTTCCTCTGAAAATGAAAGTGCCAAAACCCATCAAACATGAGTTTTGGGTCAAACGGAGATGATTGGGTGCGTCCGTTGTGAAAAATTCAACCGTGAGTTTTTCGGTGCATCAGTGGTTAAAACGGCCCTCCTGCGTGAGTTTTGCGACACCGTTCCTCCGAAAATGAAAGTGCCAAAAACCCACCAAACATGAGTTTTGGGTCAAACGGAGATGATTAGGTGCGTCCGTTGTGAACAATTCAACCGTAATTTTTCGGTGCATCAGCGGTGAAAATGGCCCTCCTGCGCGAGTTTTGTGGCACCGTTCCTCCGGAAATGAAAGTGCCAAAAACCCACCAAACATGAGTTTTGGGTCAAATGGGGATGATTCGGAGTGTCCGTTGTGAAAAATTCAACCGTGAATTTAACCTTGAATTTTTCGGTGCATTAGTGGAGAAAACGGCCCGCCTGCGCGAGTTTTGCGGCACCGTTCTTCCGGAAAGGAAAGTGCCAAAAAACCACCAAACATGAGTTTTGGGTCAAATGGGGATGATTGGGTGCGTCCGTTGTCAAAAATTGAACCATGACTTTTTCGGTGCATCAGTGGTGAAAACGGTCCTCCTGCGCGAGTTTTGCCGCACCGTTCCTCCGGAAATGAAAGTGCCAATAACCCACCAAACATGAGTTTTGCGGCACCATTCCTCCAAAAATGAAAGTGCCAAAACCCACCAAACATGAGTTTTGGGTCAAACGGAGATGATTGAGTGCGTCCATTGTGAAAAATTCAACCATGAGTTTTTCGGTGTATCAGTGGGTAAAACGGCCCTCAAATACGAGTGTTGCGGCACCGTTCCTCCGAAAATGAAAGTGCCAAAACCCATCAAACATGAGTTTTGGGTCAAACGGAGATGATTGGGTGCGTCCGTTGTGAAAAATTCAACCGTGAGTTTTTCGGTGCATCAGTGGTTAAAACGGCCCTCCTGCGTGAGTTTTGCGACACCGTTCCTCCGAAAATGAAAGTGCCAAAAACCCACCAAACATGAGTTTTGGGTCAAACGGAGATGATTAGGTGCGTCCGTTGTGAACAATTCAACCGTAATTTTTCGGTGCATCAGCGGTGAAAACGGCCCTCCTGCGCGAGTTTTGTGGCACCGTTCCTCCGGAAATGAAAGTGCCAAAAACCCACCAAACATGAGTTTTGGGTCAAATGGGGATGATTCGGAGTGTCCGTTGTGAAAAATTCAACCGTGAATTTAACCTTGAATTTTTCGGTGCATTAGTGGAGAAAATGGCCCGCCTGCGCGAGTTTTGCGGCACCGTTCTTCCGGAAAGGAAAGTGCCAAAAACCCACCAAACATGAGTTTTGGGTCAAATGGGGATGATTGGGTGCGTCCGTTGTCAAAAATTCAACCATGACTTTTTCGGTGCATCAGTGGTGAAAACGGCCCTCATGCGCGAGTTTTGCGGCACCGTTCCTCCGGAAATGAAAGTGCCAAAAACCCACCAAACATGAGTTTTGTGGCACCATTCCTCCAAAAATGAAAGTGCCAAAACCCACCAAACATGAGTTTTGGGTCAAACGGAGATGATTGAGTGCGTCCATTGTGAAAAATTCAACCATGAGTTTTTCGGTGTATCAGTGGGTAAAACGGCCCTCTCATACGAGTGTTGCGGCACCGTTCCTCCGAAAATGAAAGTGCCAAAAACCCACCAAACATGAGTTTTGGGTCAAACGGAGATGATTGGGTGCGTCCGTTGTGAAAAATTCAACCGTGAGTTTTTCGGTGCATCAGTGGTTAAAACGGCCCTCCTGCGTGAGTTTTGCGACACCGTTCCTCCGAAAATGAAAGTGCCAAAAACCCACCAAACATGAGTTTTGGGTCAAACGGAGATGATTGGGTGCGTCCGTTGTGAACAATTCAACCGTAATTTTTCGGTGCATCATCGGTGAAAATGGCCCTCCTGCGCGAGTTTTGTGGCACCGTTCCTCCGGAAATGAAAGTGCCAAAAACCCACCAAACATGAGTTTTGGGTCCAATAGGGACGATTGGGTGTGTCCATTGTGAAAAATTCAACCGTGAATTTTTCGGTGCATCAGTGGTGAAAACGGCCCTCCTGCACAAGTTTTGCGGCACCGTTCCTCCGGAAATGAAAGTGCCAAAAACCCACCAAACATGAGTTTTGGGTCAAATGGGGATGATTCGGAGTGTCCGTTGTGAAAAATTCAACCGTGAATTTAACCTTGAATTTTTCGGTGCATTAGTGGAGAAAATGGCCCGCCTGCGCGAGTTTTGCGGCACCGTTCTTCCGGAAAGGAAAGTGCCAAAAACCCACCAAACATGAGTTTTGGGTCAAATGGGGATGATTGGGTGCGTCCGTTGTCAAAAATTCAACCATGACTTTTTCGGTGCATCAGTGGTGAAAACGGCCCTCCTGCGCGAGTTTTGCGGCACCGTTCCTCCGGAAATGAAAGTGCCAAAAACCCACCAAACATGAGTTTTGTGGCACCATTCCTCCAAAAATGAAAGTGCCAAAACCCACCAAACATGAGTTTTGGGTCAAACGGAGATGATTGAGTGCGTCCATTGTGAAAAATTCAACCATGAGTTTTTCGGTGTATCAGTGGGTAAAACGGCCCTCTCATACGAGTGTTGCGGCACCGTTCCTCCGAAAATGAAAGTGCCAAAAACCCACCAAACATGAGTTTTGGGTCAAACGGAGATGATTGGGTGCGTCCGTTGTGAAAAATTCAACCGTGAGTTTTTCGGTGCATCAGTGGGTAAAACGGCCCTCCTGCGCGAGTTTTGCGGCACCATTCCTCCGGAAATGAAAGTGCCAAAAACCCACCAAACATGATTTTGGGGTCATTAATTTTTCGGTGCATCAGTGGTGAAAACGGCCCTCCTGGCTCTTGCGCGAGTTTTGCGGCACCGTTCCTCCGGAAATGAAAGTGCCAAAAACCCACCAAACATGAGTTTTGTGGCACCATTCCTCCAAAAATGAAAGTGCCAAAACCCACCAAACATGAGTTTTGGGTCAAACGGAGATGATTGAGTGCGTCCATTGTGAAAAATTCAACCATGAGTTTTTCGGTGTATCAGTGGGTAAAACGGCCCTCAAATACGAGTGTTGCGGCACCGTTCCTCCGAAAATGAAAGTGCCAAAACCCATCAAACATGAGTTTTGGGTCAAACGGAGATGATTGGGTGCGTCCGTTGTGAAAAATTCAACCGTGAGTTTTTCGGTGCATCAGTGGTTAAAACGGCCCTCCTGCGTGAGTTTTGCGACACCGTTCCTCCGAAAATGAAAGTGCCAAAAACCCACCAAACATGAGTTTTGGGTCAAACGGAGATGATTAGGTGCGTCCGTTGTGAACAATTCAACCGTAATTTTTCGGTGCATCAGCGGTGAAAATGGCCCTCCTGCGCGAGTTTTGTGGCACCGTTCCTCCGGAAATGAAAGTGCCAAAAACCCACCAAACATGAGTTTTGGGTCAAATGGGGATGATTCGGAGTGTCCGTTGTGAAAAATTCAACCGTGAATTTAACCTTGAATTTTTCGGTGCATTAGTGGAGAAAACGGCCCGCCTGCGCGAGTTTTGCGGCACCGTTCTTCCGGAAAGGAAAGTGCCAAAAAACCACCAAACATGAGTTTTGGGTCAAATGGGGATGATTGGGTGCGTCCGTTGTCAAAAATTGAACCATGACTTTTTCGGTGCATCAGTGGTCAAAACGGTCCTCCTGCGCGAGTTTTGCGGCACCGTTCCTCCGGAAAAGAAAGTGCCAATAACCCACCAAACATGAGTTTTGCGGCACCATTCCTCCAAAAATGAAAGTGCCAAAACCCACCAAACATGAGTTTTGGGTCAAACGGAGATGATTGAGTGCGTCCATTGTGAAAAATTCAACCATGAGTTTTTCGGTGTATCAGTGGGTAAAACGGCCCTCTCATACGAGTGTTGCGGCACCATTCCTCCGAAAATGTAAGTGCCAAAACCCATCAAACATGAGTTTTGGGTCAAACGGAGATGATTGGGTGCGTCCGTTGTGAAAAATTCAACCGTGAGTTTTTCGGTGCATCAGTGGTTAAAACGGACCTCCTGCGTGAGTTTTGCGACACCGTTCCTCCGAAAATGAAAGTGCCAAAAACCCACCAAACATGAGTTTTGGGTCAAACAGAGATGATTGGGTGCGTCCGTTGTGAACAATTCAACCGTAATTTTTCGGTGCATCATCGGTGAAAATGGCCCTCCTGCGCGAGTTTTGTGGCACCGTTCCTCCGGAAATGAAAGTGCCAAAAACCCACCAAACATGAGTTTTGGGTCCAATGGGGACGATTGGGTGTGTCCATTGTGAAAAATTCAACCGTGAATTTTTCGGTGCATCAGTGGTGAAAACGGCCCTCCTGCACAAGTTTTGCGGCACCGTTCCTCCGGAAATGAAAGTGCCAAAAACCCACCAAACATGAGTTTTGGGTCAAATGGGGATGATTCGGAGTGTCCGTTGTGAAAAATTCAACCGTGAATTTAACCTTGAATTTTTCGGTGCATTAGTGGAGAAAATGGCCCGCCTGCGCGAGTTTTGCGGCACCGTTCTTCCGGAAAGGAAAGTGCCAAAAACCCACCAAACATGAGTTTTGGGTCAAATGGGGATGATTGGGTGCGTCCGTTGTCAAAAATTCAACCATGACTTTTTCGGTGCATCAGTGGTGAAAACGGCCCTCCTGCGCGAGTTTTGCGGCACCGTTCCTCCGGAAATGAAAGTGCCAAAAACCCACCAAACATGAGTTTTGTGGCACCATTCCTCCAAAAATGAAAGTGCCAAAACCCACCAAACATGAGTTTTGGGTCAAACGGAGATGATTGAGTGCGTCCATTGTGAAAAATTCAACCATGAGTTTTTCGGTGTATCAGTGGGTAAAACGGCCCTCTCATACGAGTGTTGCGGCACCGTTCCTCCGAAAATGAAAGTGCCAAAAACCCACCAAACATGAGTTTTGGGTCAAACGGAGATGATTGGGTGCGTCCGTTGTGAAAAATTCAACCGTGAGTTTTTCGGTGCATCAGTGGTTAAAACGGCCCTCCTGCGTGAGTTTTGCGACACCGTTCCTCCGAAAATGAAAGTGCCAAAAACCCAACAAACATGAGTTTTGGGTCAAACGGAGATGATTGGGTGCGTCCGTTGTGAACAATTCAACCGTAATTTTTCGGTGCATCATCGGTGAAAATGGCCCTCCTGCGCGAGTTTTGTGGCACCGTTCCTCCGGAAATGAAAGTGCCAAAAACCCACCAAACATGAGTTTTGGGTCCAATAGGGACGATTGGGTGTGTCCATTGTGAAAAATTCAACCGTGAATTTTTCGGTGCATCAGTGGTGAAAACGGCCCTCCTGCACAAGTTTTGCGGCACCGTTCCTCCGGAAATGAAAGTGCCAAAAACCCACCAAACATGAGTTTTGGGTCAAATGGGGATGATTCGGAGTGTCCGTTGTGAAAAATTCAACCGTGAATTTAACCTTGAATTTTTTGGTGCATTAGTGGAGAAAACGGCCCGCCTGCGCGAGTTTTGTGGCACCGTTCTTCCGGAAAGGAAAGTGCCAAAAACCCACCAAACATGAGTTTTGGGTCAAATGGGGATGATTGGGTGCGTCCGTTGTCAAAAATTCAACCATGACTTTTTCGGTGCATCACTGGTGAAAACGGCCCTCCTGCGCGAGTTTTGCGGCACCGTTCCTCCGGAAATGAAAGTGCCAAAAACCCACCAAACAAGAGTTTTGCGGCACCATTCCTCCAAAAATGAAAGTGCCAAAACCCACCAAACATGAGTTTTGGGTCAAACGGAGATGATTGAGTGCGTCCATTGTGAAAAATTCAACCATGAGTTTTTCGGTGTATCAGTGGGTAAAACGGCCCTCTCATACGAGTGTTGCGGCACCGTTCCTCCGGAAAGGAAAGTGCCAAAAACCCACCAAACATGAGTTTTGGGTCAAACGGAGATGATTGGGTGCGTCCGTTGTGAAAAATTCAACCGTGAGTTTTTCGGTGCATCAGTGGGTAAAACGGCCCTCCTGCGCGAGTTTTGCGGCACCATTCCTCCGGAAATGAAAGTGCCAAAAACCCACCAAACATGATTTTGGGGTCATTAATTTTTCGGTGCATCAGTGGTGAAAACGGCCCTCCTGGCTCTTGCGCGAGTTTTGCGGCACCGTTCCTCCGGAAATGAAAGTGCCAATAACCCACCAAACATGAGTTTTGCGGCACCATTCCTCCAAAAATGAAAGTGCCAAAACCCACCAAACATGAGTTTTGGGTCAAACGGAGATGATTGAGTGCGTCCATTGTGAAAAATTCAACCATGAGTTTTTCGGTGTATCAGTGGGTAAAACGGCCCTCAAATACGAGTGTTGCGGCACCGTTCCTCTGAAAATGAAAGTGCCAAAACCCATCAAACATGAGTTTTGGGTCAAACGGAGATGATTGGGTGCGTCCGTTGTGAAAAATTCAACCGTGAGTTTTTCGGTGCATCAGTGGTTAAAACGGCCCTCCTGCGTGAGTTTTGCGACACCGTTCCTCCGAAAATGAAAGTGCCAAAAACCCACCAAACATGAGTTTTGGGTCAAACGGAGATGATTAGGTGCGTCCGTTGTGAACAATTCAACCGTAATTTTTCGGTGCATCAGCGGTGAAAATGGCCCTCCTGCGCGAGTTTTGTGGCACCGTTCCTCCGGAAATGAAAGTGCCAAAAACCCACCAAACATGAGTTTTGGGTCAAATGGGGATGATTCGGAGTGTCCGTTGTGAAAAATTCAACCGTGAATTTAACCTTGAATTTTTCGGTGCATTAGTGGAGAAAACGGCCCGCCTGCGCGAGTTTTGCGGCACCGTTCTTCCGGAAAGGAAAGTGCCAAAAAACCACCAAACATGAGTTTTGGGTCAAATGGGGATGATTGGGTGCGTCCGTTGTCAAAAATTGAACCATGACTTTTTCGGTGCATCAGTGGTGAAAACGGTCCTCCTGCGCGAGTTTTGCCGCACCGTTCCTCCGGAAATGAAAGTGCCAATAACCCACCAAACATGAGTTTTGCGGCACCATTCCTCCAAAAATGAAAGTGCCAAAACCCACCAAACATGAGTTTTGGGTCAAACGGAGATGATTGAGTGCGTCCATTGTGAAAAATTCAACCATGAGTTTTTCGGTGTATCAGTGGGTAAAACGGCCCTCAAATACGAGTGTTGCGGCACCGTTCCTCCGAAAATGAAAGTGCCAAAACCCATCAAACATGAGTTTTGGGTCAAACGGAGATGATTGGGTGCGTCCGTTGTGAAAAATTCAACCGTGAGTTTTTCGGTGCATCAGTGGTTAAAACGGCCCTCCTGCGTGAGTTTTGCGACACCGTTCCTCCGAAAATGAAAGTGCCAAAAACCCACCAAACATGAGTTTTGGGTCAAACGGAGATGATTAGGTGCGTCCGTTGTGAACAATTCAACCGTAATTTTTCGGTGCATCAGCGGTGAAAACGGCCCTCCTGCGCGAGTTTTGTGGCACCGTTCCTCCGGAAATGAAAGTGCCAAAAACCCACCAAACATGAGTTTTGGGTCAAATGGGGATGATTCGGAGTGTCCGTTGTGAAAAATTCAACCGTGAATTTAACCTTGAATTTTTCGGTGCATTAGTGGAGAAAATGGCCCGCCTGCGCGAGTTTTGCGGCACCGTTCTTCCGGAAAGGAAAGTGCCAAAAACCCACCAAACATGAGTTTTGGGTCAAATGGGGATGATTGGGTGCGTCCGTTGTCAAAAATTCAACCATGACTTTTTCGGTGCATCAGTGGTGAAAACGGCCCTCATGCGCGAGTTTTGCGGCACCGTTCCTCCGGAAATGAAAGTGCCAAAAACCCACCAAACATGAGTTTTGTGGCACCATTCCTCCAAAAATGAAAGTGCCAAAACCCACCAAACATGAGTTTTGGGTCAAACGGAGATGATTGAGTGCGTCCATTGTGAAAAATTCAACCATGAGTTTTTCGGTGTATCAGTGGGTAAAACGGCCCTCTCATACGAGTGTTGCGGCACCGTTCCTCCGAAAATGAAAGTGCCAAAAACCCACCAAACATGAGTTTTGGGTCAAACGGAGATGATTGGGTGCGTCCGTTGTGAAAAATTCAACCGTGAGTTTTTCGGTGCATCAGTGGTTAAAACGGCCCTCCTGCGTGAGTTTTGCGACACCGTTCCTCCGAAAATGAAAGTGCCAAAAACCCACCAAACATGAGTTTTGGGTCAAACGGAGATGATTGGGTGCGTCCGTTGTGAACAATTCAACCGTAATTTTTCGGTGCATCATCGGTGAAAATGGCCCTCCTGCGCGAGTTTTGTGGCACCGTTCCTCCGGAAATGAAAGTGCCAAAAACCCACCAAACATGAGTTTTGGGTCCAATAGGGACGATTGGGTGTGTCCATTGTGAAAAATTCAACCGTGAATTTTTCGGTGCATCAGTGGTGAAAACGGCCCTCCTGCACAAGTTTTGCGGCACCGTTCCTCCGGAAATGAAAGTGCCAAAAACCCACCAAACATGAGTTTTGGGTCAAATGGGGATGATTCGGAGTGTCCGTTGTGAAAAATTCAACCGTGAATTTAACCTTGAATTTTTCGGTGCATTAGTGGAGAAAATGGCCCGCCTGCGCGAGTTTTGCGGCACCGTTCTTCCGGAAAGGAAAGTGCCAAAAACCCACCAAACATGAGTTTTGGGTCAAATGGGGATGATTGGGTGCGTCCGTTGTCAAAAATTCAACCATGACTTTTTCGGTGCATCAGTGGTGAAAACGGCCCTCCTGCGCGAGTTTTGCGGCACCGTTCCTCCGGAAATGAAAGTGCCAAAAACCCACCAAACATGAGTTTTGTGGCACCATTCCTCCAAAAATGAAAGTGCCAAAACCCACCAAACATGAGTTTTGGGTCAAACGGAGATGATTGAGTGCGTCCATTGTGAAAAATTCAACCATGAGTTTTTCGGTGTATCAGTGGGTAAAACGGCCCTCTCATACGAGTGTTGCGGCACCGTTCCTCCGAAAATGAAAGTGCCAAAAACCCACCAAACATGAGTTTTGGGTCAAACGGAGATGATTGGGTGCGTCCGTTGTGAAAAATTCAACCGTGAGTTTTTCGGTGCATCAGTGGGTAAAACGGCCCTCCTGCGCGAGTTTTGCGGCACCATTCCTCCGGAAATGAAAGTGCCAAAAACCCACCAAACATGATTTTGGGGTCATTAATTTTTCGGTGCATCAGTGGTGAAAACGGCCCTCCTGGCTCTTGCGCGAGTTTTGCGGCACCGTTCCTCCGGAAATGAAAGTGCCAATAACCCACCAAACATGAGTTTTGCGGCACCATTCCTCCAAAAATGAAAGTGCCAAAACCCACCAAACATGAGTTTTGGGTCAAACGGAGATGATTGAGTGCGTCCATTGTGAAAAATTCAACCATGAGTTTTTCGGTGTATCAGTGGGTAAAACGGCCCTCAAATACGAGTGTTGCGGCACCGTTCCTCTGAAAATGAAAGTGCCAAAACCCATCAAACATGAGTTTTGGGTCAAACGGAGATGATTGGGTGCGTCCGTTGTGAAAAATTCAACCGTGAGTTTTTCGGTGCATCAGTGGTTAAAACGGCCCTCCTGCGTGAGTTTTGCGACACCGTTCCTCCGAAAATGAAAGTGCCAAAAACCCACCAAACATGAGTTTTGGGTCAAACGGAGATGATTAGGTGCGTCCGTTGTGAACAATTCAACCGTAATTTTTCGGTGCATCAGCGGTGAAAACGGCCCTCCTGCGCGAGTTTTGTGGCACCGTTCCTCCGGAAATGAAAGTGCCAAAAACCCACCAAACATGAGTTTTGGGTCAAATGGGGATGATTCGGAGTGTCCGTTGTGAAAAATTCAACCGTGAATTTAACCTTGAATTTTTCGGTGCATTAGTGGAGAAAACGGCCCGCCTGCGCGAGTTTTGCGGCACCGTTCTTCCGGAAAGGAAAGTGCCAAAAACCACCAAACATGAGTTTTGGGTCAAATGGGGATGATTGGGTGCGTCCGTTGTCAAAAATTGAACCATGACTTTTTCGGTGCATCAGTGGTGAAAACGGTCCTCCTGCGCGAGTTTTGCCGCACCGTTCCTCCGGAAATGAAAGTGCCAATAACCCACCAAACAAGAGTTTTGCGGCACCATTCCTCCAAAATGAAAGTGCCAAAACCCACCAAACATGAGTTTTGGGTCAAACGGAGATGATTGAGTGCGTCCATTGTGAAAAATTCAACCATGAGTTTTTCGGTGTATCAGTGGGTAAAACGGCCCTCAAATACGAGTGTTGCGGCACCGTTCCTCCGAAAATGAAAGTGCCAAAACCCATCAAACATGAGTTTTGGGTCAAACGGAGATGATTGGGTGCGTCCGTTGTGAAAAATTCAACCGTGAGTTTTTCGGTGCATCAGTGGTTAAAACGGCCCTCCTGCGTGAGTTTTGCGACACCGTTCCTCCGAAAATGAAAGTGCCAAAAACCCACCAAACATGAGTTTTGGGTCAAACGGAGATGATTAGGTGCGTCCGTTGTGAACAATTCAACCGTAATTTTTCGGTGCATCAGCGGTGAAAATGGCCCTCCTGCGCGAGTTTTGTGGCACCGTTCCTCCGGAAATGAAAGTGCCAAAAACCCACCAAACATGAGTTTTGGGTCAAATGGGGATGATTCGGAGTGTCCGTTGTGAAAATTCAACCGTGAATTTAACCTTGAATTTTTCGGTGCATTAGTGGAGAAAACGGCCCGCCTGCGCGAGTTTTGCGGCACCGTTCTTCCGGAAAGGAAAGTGCCAAAAAACCACCAAACATGAGTTTTGGGTCAAATGGGGATGATTGGGTGCGTCCGTTGTCAAAAATTCAACCATGACTTTTTCGGTGCATCAGTGGTGAAAACGGCCCTCCTGCGCGAGTTTTGCGGCACCGTTCCTCCGGAAAAGAAAGTGCCAATAACCCACCAAACATGAGTTTTGCGGCACCATTCCTCCAAAAATGAAAGTGCCAAAACCCACCAAACATGAGTTTTGGGTCAAACGGAGATGATTGAGTGCGTCCATTGTGAAAAATTCAACCATGAGTTTTTCGGTGTATCAGTGGGTAAAACGGCCCTCTCATACGAGTGTTGCGGCACCGTTCCTCCGAAAATGTAAGTGCCAAAACCCATCAAACATGAGTTTTGGGTCAAACGGAGATGATTGGGTGCGTCCGTTGTGAAAAATTCAACCGTGAGTTTTTCGGTGCATCAGTGGTTAAAACGGACCTCCTGCGTGAGTTTTGCGACACCGTTCCTCCGAAAATGAAAGTGCCAAAAACCCACCAAACATGAGTTTTGGGTCAAACGGAGATGATTAGGTGCGTCCGTTGTGAACAATTCAACCGTAATTTTTCGGTGCATCATCGGTGAAAATGGCCCTCCTGCGCGAGTTTTGTGGCACCGTTCCTCCGGAAATGAAAGTGCCAAAAACCCACCAAACATGAGTTTTGGGTCCAATGGGGACGATTGGGTGTGTCCATTGTGAAAAATTCAACCGTGAATTTTTCGGTGCATCAGTGGTGAAAACGGCCCTCCTGCACAAGTTTTGCGGCACCGTTCCTCCGGAAATGAAAGTGCCAAAAACCCACCAAACATGAGTTTTGGGTCAAATGGGGATGATTCGGAGTGTCCGTTGTGAAAAATTCAACCGTGAATTTAACCTTGAATTTTTCGGTGCATTAGTGGAGAAAATGGCCCGCCTGCGCGAGTTTTGCGGCACCGTTCTTCCGGAAAGGAAAGTGCCAAAAACCCACCAAACATGAGTTTTGGGTCAAATGGGGATGATTGGGTGCGTCCGTTGTCAAAAATTCAACCATGACTTTTTCGGTGCATCAGTGGTGAAAACGGCCCTCCTGCGCGAGTTTTGCGGCACCGTTCCTCCGGAAATGAAAGTGCCAAAAACCCACCAAACATGAGTTTTGGGTCAAATGGGGATGATTCGGAGTGTCCGTTGTGAAAAATTCAACCGTGAATTTAACCTTGAATTTTTCGGTGCATTAGTGGAGAAAACGGCCCGCCTGCGCGAGTTTTGCGGCACCGTTCTTCCGGAAAGGAAAGTGCCAAAAACCCACCAAACATGAGTTTTGGGTCAAATGGGGATGATTGCGTGCGTCCGTTGTCAAAAATTCAACCATGACTTTTTCGGTGCATCAGTGGTGAAAACGGCCCTCCTGCGCGAGTTTTGCGGCACCGTTCCTCCGGAAAAGAAAGTGCCAATAACCCACCAAACATGAGTTTTGCGGCACCATTCCTCCAAAAATGAAAGTGCCAAAACCCACCAAACATGAGTTTTGGGTCAAACGGAGATGATTGAGTGCGTCCATTGTGAAAAAATTCAACCATGAGTTTTTCGGTGTATCAGTGGGTAAAACGGCCCTCTCATACGAGTGTTGCGGCACCGTTCCTCCGAAAATGTAAGTGCCAAAACCCATCAAACATGAGTTTTGGGTCAAACGGAGATGATTGGGTGCGTCCGTTGTGAAAAATTCAACCGTGAGTTTTTCGGTGCATCAGTGGTTAAAACGGACCTCCTGCGTGAGTTTTGCGACACCGTTCCTCCGAAAATGAAAGTGCCAAAAACCCACCAAACATGAGTTTTGGGTCAAACGGAGATGATTAGGTGCGTCCGTTGTGAACAATTCAACCGTAATTTTTCGGTGCATCATCGGTGAAAATGGCCCTCCTGCGCGAGTTTTGTGGCACCGTTCCTCCGGAAATGAAAGTGCCAAAAACCCACCAAACATGAGTTTTGGGTCCAATGGGGACGATTGGGTGTGTCCATTGTGAAAAATTCAACCGTGAATTTTTCGGTGCATCAGTGGTGAAAACGGCCCTCCTGCACAAGTTTTGCGGCACCGTTCCTCCGGAAATGAAAGTGCCAAAAACCCACCAAACATGAGTTTTGGGTCAAATGGGGATGATTCGGAGTGTCCGTTGTGAAAAATTCAACCGTGAATTTAACCTTGAATTTTTCGGTGCATTAGTGGAGAAAATGGCCCGCCTGCGCGAGTTTTGCGGCACCGTTCTTCCGGAAAGGAAAGTGCCAAAAACCCACCAAACATGAGTTTTGGGTCAAATGGGGATGATTGGGTGCGTCCGTTGTCAAAAATTCAACCATGACTTTTTCGGTGCATCAGTGGTGAAAACGGCCCTCCTGCGCGAGTTTTGCGGCACCGTTCCTCCGGAAATGAAAGTGCCAAAAACCCACCAAACATGAGTTTTGGGTCAAATGGGGATGATTCGGAGTGTCCGTTGTGAAAAATTCAACCGTGAATTTAACCTTGAATTTTTCGGTGCATTAGTGGAGAAAACGGCCCGCCTGCGCGAGTTTTGCGGCACCGTTCTTCCGGAAAGGAAAGTGCCAAAAACCCACCAAACATGAGTTTTGGGTCAAATGGGGATGATTGCGTGCGTCCGTTGTCAAAAATTCAACCATGACTTTTTCGGTGCATCAGTGGTGAAAACGGCCCTCCTGCGCGAGTTTTGCGGCACCGTTCCTCCGGAAAAGAAAGTGCCAATAACCCACCAAACATGAGTTTTGCGGCACCATTCCTCCAAAAATGAAAGTGCCAAAACCCACCAAACATGAGTTTTGGGTCAAACGGAGATGATTGAGTGCGTCCATTGTGAAAAATTCAACCATGAGTTTTTCGGTGTATCAGTGGGTAAAACGGCCCTCTCATACGAGTGTTGCGGCACCGTTCCTCCGAAAATGTAAGTGCCAAAACCCATCAAACATGAGTTTTGGGTCAAACGGAGATGATTGGGTGCGTCCGTTGTGAAAAATTCAACCGTGAGTTTTTCGGTGCATCAGTGGTTAAAACGGACCTCCTGCGTGAGTTTTGCGACACCGTTCCTCCGAAAATGAAAGTGCCAAAAACCCACCAAACATGAGTTTTGGGTCAAACGGAGATGATTAGGTGCGTCCGTTGTGAACAATTCAACCGTAATTTTTCGGTGCATCATCGGTGAAAATGGCCCTCCTGCGCGAGTTTTGTGGCACCGTTCCTCCGGAAATGAAAGTGCCAAAAACCCACCAAACATGAGTTTTGGGTCCAATGGGGACGATTGGGTGTGTCCATTGTGAAAAATTCAACCGTGAATTTTTCGGTGCATCAGTGGTGAAAACGGCCCTCCTGCACAAGTTTTGCGGCACCGTTCCTCCGGAAATGAAAGTGCCAAAAACCCACCAAACATGAGTTTTGGGTCAAATGGGGATGATTCGGAGTGTCCGTTGTGAAAAATTCAACCGTGAATTTAACCTTGAATTTTTCGGTGCATTAGTGGAGAAAATGGCCCGCCTGCGCGAGTTTTGCGGCACCGTTCTTCCGGAAAGGAAAGTGCCAAAAACCCACCAAACATGAGTTTTGGGTCAAATGGGGATGATTGGGTGCGTCCGTTGTCAAAAATTCAACCATGACTTTTTCGGTGCATCAGTGGTGAAAACGGCCCTCCTGCGCGAGTTTTGCGGCACCGTTCCTCCGGAAATGAAAGTGCCAAAAACCCACCAAACATGAGTTTTGTGGCACCATTCCTCCAAAAATGAAAGTGCCAAAACCCACCAAACATGAGTTTTGGGTCAAACGGAGATGATTGAGTGCGTCCATTGTGAAAAATTCAACCATGAGTTTTTCGGTGTATCAGTGGGTAAAACGGCCCTCTCATACGAGTGTTGCGGCACCGTTCCTCCGAAAATGAAAGTGCCAAAAACCCACCAAACATGAGTTTTGGGTCAAACGGAGATGATTGGGTGCGTCCGTTGTGAAAAATTCAACCGTGAGTTTTTCGGTGCATCAGTGGTTAAAACGGCCCTCCTGCGTGAGTTTTGCGACACCGTTCCTCCGAAAATGAAAGTGCCAAAAACCCACCAAACATGAGTTTTGGGTCAAACGGAGATGATTGGGTGCGTCCGTTGTGAACAATTCAACCGTAATTTTTCGGTGCATCATCGGTGAAAATGGCCCTCCTGCGCGAGTTTTGTGGCACCGTTCCTCCGGAAATGAAAGTGCCAAAAACCCACCAAACATGAGTTTTGGGTCCAATAGGGACGATTGGGTGTGTCCATTGTGAAAAATTCAACCGTGAATTTTTCGGTGCATCAGTGGTGAAAACGGCCCTCCTGCACAAGTTTTGCGGCACCGTTCCTCCGGAAATGAAAGTGCCAAAAACCCACCAAACATGAGTTTTGGGTCAAATGGGGATGATTCGGAGTGTCCGTTGTGAAAAATTCAACCGTGAATTTAACCTTGAATTTTTTGGTGCATTAGTGGAGAAAACGGCCCGCCTGCGCGAGTTTTGTGGCACCGTTCTTCCGGAAAGGAAAGTGCCAAAAACCCACCAAACATGAGTTTTGGGTCAAATGGGGATGATTGGGTGCGTCCGTTGTCAAAAATTCAACCATGACTTTTTCGGTGCATCAGTGGTGAAAACGGCCCTCCTGCGCGAGTTTTGCGGCACCGTTCCTCCGGAAATGAAAGTGCCAAAAACCCACCAAACAAGAGTTTTGCGGCACCATTCCTCCAAAAATGAAAGTGCCAAAACCCACCAAACATGAGTTTTGGGTCAAACGGAGATGATTGAGTGCGTCCATTGTGAAAAATTCAACCATGAGTTTTTCGGTGTATCAGTGGGTAAAACGGCCCTCTCATACGAGTGTTGCGGCACCGTTCCTCCGGAAAGGAAAGTGCCAAAAACCCACCAAACATGAGTTTTGGGTCAAACGGAGATGATTGGGTGCGTCCGTTGTGAAAAATTCAACCGTGAGTTTTTCGGTGCATCAGTGGGTAAAACGGCCCTCCTGCGCGAGTTTTGCGGCACCATTCCTCCGGAAATGAAAGTGCCAAAAACCCACCAAACATGATTTTGGGGTCATTAATTTTTCGGTGCATCAGTGGTGAAAACGGCCCTCCTGGCTCTTGCGCGAGTTTTGCGGCACCGTTCCTCCGGAAATGAAAGTGCCAATAACCCACCAAACATGAGTTTTGCGGCACCATTCCTCCAAAAATGAAAGTGCCAAAACCCACCAAACATGAGTTTTGGGTCAAACGGAGATGATTGAGTGCGTCCATTGTGAAAAATTCAACCATGAGTTTTTCGGTGTATCAGTGGGTAAAACGGCCCTCAAATACGAGTGTTGCGGCACCGTTCCTCTGAAAATGAAAGTGCCAAAACCCATCAAACATGAGTTTTGGGTCAAACGGAGATGATTGGGTGCGTCCGTTGTGAAAAATTCAACCGTGAGTTTTTCGGTGCATCAGTGGTTAAAACGGCCCTCCTGCGTGAGTTTTGCGACACCGTTCCTCCGAAAATGAAAGTGCCAAAAACCCACCAAACATGAGTTTTGGGTCAAACGGAGATGATTAGGTGCGTCCGTTGTGAACAATTCAACCGTAATTTTTCGGTGCATCAGCGGTGAAAATGGCCCTCCTGCGCGAGTTTTGTGGCACCGTTCCTCCGGAAATGAAAGTGCCAAAAACCCACCAAACATGAGTTTTGGGTCAAATGGGGATGATTCGGAGTGTCCGTTGTGAAAAATTCAACCGTGAATTTAACCTTGAATTTTTCGGTGCATTAGTGGAGAAAACGGCCCGCCTGCGCGAGTTTTGCGGCACCGTTCTTCCGGAAAGGAAAGTGCCAAAAAACCACCAAACATGAGTTTTGGGTCAAATGGGGATGATTGGGTGCGTCCGTTGTCAAAAATTGAACCATGACTTTTTCGGTGCATCAGTGGTGAAAACGGTCCTCCTGCGCGAGTTTTGCGGCACCGTTCCTCCGGAAATGAAAGTGCCAATAACCCACCAAACATGAGTTTTGCGGCACCATTCCTCCAAAAATGAAAGTGCCAAAACCCACCAAACATGAGTTTTGGGTCAAACGGAGATGATTGAGTGCGTCCATTGTGAAAAATTCAACCATGAGTTTTTCGGTGTATCAGTGGGTAAAACGGCCCTCAAATACGAGTGTTGCGGCACCGTTCCTCCGAAAATGAAAGTGCCAAAACCCATCAAACATGAGTTTTGGGTCAAACGGAGATGATTGGGTGCGTCCGTTGTGAAAAATTCAACCGTGAGTTTTTCGGTGCATCAGTGGTTAAAACGGCCCTCCTGCGTGAGTTTTGCGACACCGTTCCTCCGAAAATGAAAGTGCCAAAAACCCACCAAACATGAGTTTTGGGTCAAACGGAGATGATTAGGTGCGTCCGTTGTGAACAATTCAACCGTAATTTTTCGGTGCATCAGCGGTGAAAATGGCCCTCCTGCGCGAGTTTTGTGGCACCGTTCCTCCGGAAATGAAAGTGCCAAAAACCCACCAAACATGAGTTTTGGGTCAAATGGGGATGATTCGGAGTGTCCGTTGTGAAAAATTCAACCGTGAATTTAACCTTGAATTTTTCGGTGCATTAGTGGAGAAAACGGCCCGCCTGCGCGAGTTTTGCGGCACCGTTCTTCCGGAAAGGAAAGTGCCAAAAAACCACCAAACATGAGTTTTGGGTCAAATGGGGATGATTGGGTGCGTCCGTTGTCAAAAATTGAACCATGACTTTTTCGGTGCATCAGTGGTGAAAACGGTCCTCCTGCGCGAGTTTTGCGGCACCGTTCCTCCGGAAATGAAAGTGCCAATAACCCACCAAACATGAGTTTTGCGGCACCATTCCTCCAAAAATGAAAGTGCCAAAACCCACCAAACATGAGTTTTGGGTCAAACGGAGATGATTGAGTGCGTCCATTGTGAAAAATTCAACCATGAGTTTTTCGGTGTATCAGTGGGTAAAACGGCCCTCAAATATGAGTGTTGCGGCACCGTTCCTCCGAAATGAAAGTGCCAAAACCCATCAAACATGAGTTTTGGGTCAAACGGAGATGATTGGGTGCGTCCGTTGTGAAAAATTCAACCGTGAGTTTTTCGGTGCATCAGTGGTTAAAACGGCCCTCCTGCGTGAGTTTTGCGACACCGTTCCTCCGAAAATGAAAGTGCCAAAAACCCACCAAACATGAGTTTTGGGTCAAACGGAGATGATTAGGTGCGTCCGTTGTGAACAATTCAACCGTAATTTTTCGGTGCATCAGCGGTGAAAATGGCCCTCCTGCGCGAGTTTTGTGGCACCGTTCCTCCGGAAATGAAAGTGCCAAAAACCCACCAAACATGAGTTTTGGGTCCAATGGGGACGATTGGGTGTGTCCATTGTGAAAAATTCAACCGTGAATTTTTCGGTGCATCAGTGGTGAAAACGGCCCTCCTGCACAAGTTTTGCGGCACCGTTCCTCCGGAAATGAAAGTGCCAAAAACCCACCAAACATGAGTTTTGGGTCAAATGGGGATGATTCGGAGTGTCCGTTGTGAAAAATTCAACCGTGAATTTAACCTTGAATTTTTCGGTGCATTACTGGAGAAAATGGCCCGCCTGCGCGAGTTTTGCGGCACCGTTCTTCCGGAAAGGAAAGTGCCAAAAACCCACCAAACATGAGTTTTGGGTCAAATGGAGATGATTGGGTGTGTCCGTTGTCAAAAATTCAACCATGACTTTTTCGGTGCATCAGTGGTGAAAACGGCCCTCCTGCACGAGTTTTGCGGCACTGTTCCTCCGGAAATGAAAGTGCCAAAAACCCACCAAACATGAGTTTTGGGTCAAATGGGGATGATTCGGAGTGTCCGTTGTGAAAAATTCAACCGTGAATTTAACCTTGAATTTTTCGGTGCATTAGTGGAGAAAACGGCCCGCCTGCGCGAGTTTTGCGGCACCGTTCTTCCGGAAAGGAAAGTGCCAAAAAACCACCAAACATGAGTTTTGGGTCAAATGGGGATGATTGGGTGCGTCCGTTGTCAAAAATTGAACCATGACTTTTTCGGTGCATCAGTGGTGAAAACGGTCCTCCTGCGCGAGTTTTGCGGCACCGTTCCGCCGGAAATGAAAGTGCCAATAACCCACCAAACATGAGTTTTGCGGCACCATTCCTCCAAAAATGAAAGTGCCAAAACCCACCAAACATGAGTTTTGGGTCAAACGGAGATGATTGAGTGCGTCCATTGTAAAAAATTCAACCATGAGTTTTTCGGTGTATCAGTGGGTAAAACGGCCCTCTCATACGAGTGTTGCGGCACCATTCCTCCGAAAATGTAAGTGCCAAAACCCATCAAACATGAGTTTTGGGTCAAACGGAGATGATTGGGTGCGTCCGTTGTGAAAAATTCAACCGTGAGTTTTTCGGTGCATCAGTGGTTAAAACGGACCTCCTGCGTGAGTTTTGCGACACCGTTCCTCCGAAAATGAAAGTGCCAAAAACCCACCAAACATGAGTTTTGGGTCAAACGGAGATGATTAGGTGCGTCCGTTGTGAACAATTCAACCGGAATTTTTCGGTGCATTAGTGGAGAAAATGGCCCTCCTGCGCGAGTTTTGTGGCACCGTTCCTCCGGAAATGAAAGTGCCAAAAACCCACCAAACATGAGTTTTGGGTCCAATGGGGACGATTGGGTGTGTCCATTGTGAAAAATTCAACCGTGAATTTTTCGGTGCATCAGTGGTGAAAACGGACCTCCTGCACAAGTTTTGCGGCACCGTTCCTCCGGAAATGAAAGTGCCAAAAACCCACCAAACATGAGTTTTGGGTCAAATGGGGATGATTCGGAGTGTCCGTTGTGAAAAATTCAACCGTGAATTTAACCTTGAATTTTTCGGTGCATTACTGGAGAAAATGGCCCGCCTGCGCGAGTTTTGCGGCACCGTTCTTCCGGAAAGGAAAGTGCCAAAAACCCACCAAACATGAGTTTTGGGTCAAATGGGGATGATTGGGTGTGTCCGTTGTCAAAAATTCAACCATGACTTTTTCGGTGCATCAGTGGTGAAAACGGCCCTCCTGCGCGAGTTTTGCGGCACCGTTCCTCCGGAAATGAAAGTGCCAAAAACCCACCAAACATGAGTTTTGGGTCAAATGGGGATGATTCGGAGTGTCCGTTGTGAAAAATTCAACCGTGAATTTAACCTTGAATTTTTCGGTGCATTAGTGGAGAAAACGGCCCGCCTGCGCGAGTTTTGCGGCACCGTTCTTCCGGAAAGGAAAGTGCCAAAAACCCACCAAACATGAGTTTTGGGTCAAATGGGGATGATTGCGTGCGTCCGTTGTCAAAAATTCAACCATGACTTTTTCGGTGCATCAGTGGTGAAAACGGCCCTCCTGCGCGAGTTTTGCGGCACCGTTCCTCCGGAAATGAAAGTGCCAAAAACCCACCAAACAAGAGTTTTGCGGGACCATTCCTCCAAAAATGAAAGTGCCAAAACCCACCAGACATGAGTTTTGGGTCAAACGGAGATGATTGAGTGCGTCCATTGTGAAAAATTCAACCATGAGTTTTTCGGTGTATCAGTGGGTAAAACGGCCCTCTCATACGAGTGTTGCGGCACCGTTCCTCCGGAAGTGAAAGTGCCAAAAACCCACCAAACATGAGTTTTGGGTCAAACGGAGATGATTGGGTGCGTCCGTTGTGAAAAATTCAACCGTGAGTTTTTCGGTGCATCAGTGGTTAAAACGGCCCTCCTGCGTGAGTTTTGCGACACCGTTCCTCCGAAAATGAAAGTGCCAAAAACCCACGAAACATGAGTTTTCGGTCAAACGGAGATGATTGGGTGCGTCCGTTGTGAACAATTCAACCGTAATTTTTCGGTGCATCAGCGGTGAAAATGGCCCTCCTGCGCGAGTTTTGCGGCACCGTTCCTCCGGAAATGAAAGTGCCAAAAACCCACCAAACATGAGTTTTGGGTCTAATGGGGACGATTGGGTGTGTCCATTGTGAAAAATTCAACCATGAATTTTTCGGTGCATCAGTGGTGAAAACGGCCCTCCTGCACAAGTTTTGCGGCACCGTTCCTCCGGAAATGAAAGTGCCAAAACCCCACCAAACATGAGTTTTGGGTCAAATGGGGATGATTCGGAGTGTCCGTTGTGAAAAATTCAACCGTGAATTTAACCTTGAATTTTTCGGTGCATTAGTGGAGAAAACGGCCCACCTGCGCGAGTTTTGCGGCACCGTTCTTCCGGAAAGGAAAGTGCCAAAAACCCACCAAACATGAGTTTTGGGTCAAATGGGGATGATTGGGTGCGTCTGTTGTCAAAAATTCAACCATGACTTTTTCGGTGCATCAGTGGTGAAAACGGCCCTCCTGCGCGACTTTTGCGGCACCGTTCCTCCGGAAATGAAAGTGCCAAAAACACACCAAACATGAGTTTTGCGGCACCATTCCTCCAAAAATGAAAGTGCCAAAACCCACCAAACATGAGTTTTGGGTCAAACGGAGATGATTGAGTGCGTCCATTGTGAAAAATTCAACCATGAGTTTATCGGTGTATCAGTGGGTAAAACGGCCCTCTCATACGAGTGTTGCGGCACCGTTCCTCCGAAAATGAAAGTGCCAAAAACCCACCAAACATGAGTTTTGGGACAAACGGAGATGATTCGGTGCGTCCGTTGTGAAAAAATCAACCGTGAGTTTTTCGGTGCATCAGTGGTTAAAACGACCCTCCTGCGTGAGTTTTGCGACACCGTTCCTCCGAAAATGAAAGTGCCAAAAACCCACCAAACATGAGTTTTGGGTCAAACGGAGATGATTGGGTGCGTCCGTTGTGAACAATTCAACCGTAATTTTTGGGTGCATCATCGGTGAAAATGGCCCTCCTGCGCGAGTTTTGTGGCACCGTTCCTCCGGAAATGAAAGTGCCAAAAACCCACCAAACATGAGTTTTGGGTCCAATGGGGACGATTGGGTGTGTCCATTGTGAAAAATTCAACCGTGAATTTTTCGGTGCATCAGTGGTGAAAACGGCCCTCCTGCACACGTTTTGCGGCACCGTTTCTCCGGAAATGAAAGTGCCAAAAACCCACCAAACATGAGTTTTGGGTCAAATGGGGATGATTCGGAGTGTCCGTTGTGAAAAATTCAACCGTGAATTTAACCTTGAATTTTTCGGTGCATTAGTGGAGAAAACGGCCCGCCTACGCGAGTTTTGCGGCACCGTTCTTCCGGAAAGGAAAGTGCCAAAAACCCACCAAACATGAGTTTTGGGTCAAATGGGGATGATTGGGTGCGTCCGTTGTCAAAAATTCAACCATGACTTTTTCGGTGCATCAGTGGTGAAAACGGCCCTCCTGCGCGAGTTTTGCGGCACTGTTCCTCCGGAAATGAAAGTGCCAAAAACCCACCAAACAAGAGTTTTGCGGCACCATTCCTCCAAAAATGAAAGTGCCAAAACCCACCAAACGTGAGTTTTGGGTCAGACGGAGATGATTGAGTGCGTCCATTGTGAAAAATTCAACCATGAGTTTTTCGGTGTATGAGTGGGTAAAACGGCCCTCTCATACGAGTGTTGCGGCACCGTTCCTCCGGAAATGAAAGTGCCAAAAACCCACCAAACATGAGTTTTGGGTCAAACGGAGATGATTGGGTGCGTCCGTTGTGAAAAATTCAATCGTGAGTTTTTCGGTGCATCAGTGGGTAAAACGGCCCTCCTGCGCGAGTTTTGCGGCACCATTCCTCCGGAAATGAAAGTGCCAAAAACCCACCAAACATGATTTTGGGGTCATGAATTTTTCGGTGCATCAGTGGTGAAAACGGCCCTCCTGGCTCCTACGCGAGTTTTGCGGCACCGTTCCTCCGGAAATGAAAGTGCCAAAAACCCACCAAACATGAGTTTTGGGTCAAATGGGGATGATTGGGTGCGTCCATTGTCATAAATTCAACCGTGAATTTTTCGGTGCATCAATGGTCAAAACGGCCCTCCTGCGCGAGTTTTGTGGCTCCGTTCCTCCGGAAATTAAAGTGCCAAAAACCCACGAAACATGAGATTTGGGTCAAACGAAGATGATTGGGTGCGTCTGTTGCGAAAAATTCAACCGTGAGTTTTTCGGTGCATCAGTGGTTAAAACGGCCCTCCCGCGCGAGGTTTGCATCACCGTTCCTCCAAAAATGAATGTACCAAAAACCCACCAAACATGAGTTTTGGGTCAAACGGAGATGATTGAGTGCGTCCATTGTGAAAAATTCAACCATGAGTTTTTCGGTGCATCAGTGGGTAAAACGGCCCTCCCATACGAGTGTAGCGGCACCGTTCCTCCGGAAATGAAAGTGCCAAAAACCCAGCACACATGAGTTTTGGGTCAAACGGAGATGATTAGGTGCGTCCGTTGGGAAAAATTCAATCGTGAGTTTTCGGTGCATCAGTGGTTAAAATGGCCCTCCTACGCGAGTTTTCCGGCACCGTTCCTCCGAAAATGAAAGTGGCAAAAACCCATCAAACATGAGTTTCGGGTCAAGCGGAGATGATTGGGTGCGTCCGTTGTGAAAGATTGAACTGTTTGTTTTCGGTTGATCCGTGGGTAAAATGGCCCTCCCATACGAGTTTTGCGGCACCGTTCCTCCGAAAATGAAAGTGCCAAAAACCCACCAAACATGAGTTTTGGGTCAAATGGGGATGATTGGGTGCGTCCGTTGTCAAAAATTCAACCATGACTTTTTCGGTGCATCAGTGGTGAAAACGGCCCTCCTGCGCGAGTTTTGCGGCACCGTTCCTCCGGAAATGAAAGTGCCAAAAACCCACCAAACATGAGTTTTGTGGCACCATTCCTCCAAAAATGAAAGTGCCAAAACCCACCAAACATGAGTTTTGGGTCAAACGGAGATGATTGAGTGCGTCCATTGTGAAAAATTCAACCATGAGTTTTTCGGTGTATCAGTGGGTAAAACGGCCCTCCCATACGAGTGTTGCGGCACCGTTCCTCCGAAAATGAAAGTGCCAAAAACCCACCAAACATGAGTTTTGGGTCAAACGGAGATGATTGGGTGCGTCCGTTGTGAAAAATTCAACCGTGAGTTTTTCGGTGCATCAGTGGTTAAAACGGCCCTCCTGCGTGAGTTTTGCGACACCGTTCCTCCGAAAATGAAAGTGCCAAAACCCACCAAACATGAGTTTGGGGTCAAACGGAGATGATTGAGTGCGTCCATTGTGAAAAATTCAACCATGAGTTTTTCGGTGTATCAGTGGGTAAAACGGCCCTCTCATACGAGTGTTGCGGCACCGTTCCTCCGAAAATGAAAGTGCCAAAAACCCACCAAACATGAGTTTTGGGTCAAACGGAGATGATTGGGTGCGTTCGTTGTGAAAAATTCGGTGCATCAGTGGTTAAAACGGCCCTCCCGCGCGAGTTTTGCGGCACCGTTCCTCCGCAAATGAAAGTGCCAAAAACCCACCAAACATGAGTTTTGGGTCAAACGGAGATGATTGGGAGCGCTCGTTGTGAACAATTCAACCGTGAATTTTTCGGTGCATCAGTGGTTAAAACGGCCCTCCTGCGCGAGTTTTGCGGCACCGTTCCTCTAGAAATAAAAGTGCCAAAACCCACGAAACATGAGTTTTGGGTCAAATGGGGATGATTGGGTGCGTCCGTTGTCAAAAATTCAACCATGACTTTTTCGGTGCATCAGTGGTGAAAACGGCCCTCCTGCGCGAGTTTTGCGGCACCGTTCCTCCGGAAATGAAAGTGCCAAAAACCCACCAAACATGAGTTTTGTGGCACCATTCCTCCAAAAATGAAAGTGCCAAAACCCACCAAACATGAGTTTTGGGTCAAACGGAGATGATTGAGTGCGTCCATTGTGAAAAATTCAACCATGAGTTTTTCGGTGTATCAGTGGGTAAAACGGCCCTCCCATACGAGTGTTGCGGCACCGTTCCTCCGAAAATGAAAGTGCCAAAAACCCACCTAACATGAGTTTTGGGTCAAACGGAGATGATTGGGTGCGTCCGTTGTGAAAATTCAACCGTGAGTTTTTCGGTGCATCAGTGGTTAAAACGGCCCTCCTGCGTGAGTTTTTGCGACACCGTTCCTCCGAAAATGAAAGTGCCAAAACCCACCAAACATGAGTTTGGGGTCAAACGGAGATGATTGAGTGCGTCCATTGTGAAAAATTCAACCATGAGTTTTTCGGTGTATCAGTGGGTAAAACGGCCCTCTCATACGAGTGTTGCGGCACCGTTCCTCCGAAATGAAAGTGCCAAAAACCCACCAAACATGAGTTTTGGGTCAAACGGAGATGATTGGGTGCGTTCGTTGTGAAAAATTCGGTGCATCAGTGGTTAAAACGGCCCTCCCGCGCGAGTTTTGCGGCACCGTTCCTCCGCAAATGAAAGTGCCAAAAACCCACCAAACATGAGTTTTGGGTCAAACGGAGATGATTGGGAGCGCTCGTTGTGAACAATTCAACCGTGAATTTTTCGGTGCATCAGTGGTTAAAACGGCCCTCCTGCGCGAGTTTTGCGGCACCGTTCCTCTAGAAATAAAAGTGCCAAAACCCACGAAACATGAGTTTTGGGTCAAACAAAGATGATTGGGTGCATCTGTGGTTAAAACGGCCTTGCTGCGCGTGTTTTGCGGCACCGTTCCTCCGAAAATGAAAGTGCCAAAAACCCACCAAACATGAGTTTTGGGTCAAATGGGATGATTGGGTGCGTCTGTTGTGAAAGATTCAACTGTGTGTTTTTCGGTGCATCCATGGGTAAAATGGCCCTCCCATACGAGTTTTGCGGCACCGTTCCTCCGGAAATGAAAGTGCCAAAACCCCAGCAAACATGAGTTTTGGGTCAAACGGAGATGATGGGGTGCGTCCGTTGTGAAAAATTCAACCGTCAGTTTTTCGGTGCATCAGTGGTTAAAACGGCCCTCCTGCACGAGTTTTGCGGCACCGTTCCTCCGGAAATGAAAGTGCCAAAAACCCACCAAACATGAGTTTTGGGTCAAACGGGGATGATTTGGTTCGTCCGTTTCAAAAAATTCAACCGTGAGTTTTTCGGTGCATCAGTGGTTAAAACGGCCGTCCTGCGCGAGTTTTGCAGCACCGTTCCTCTGAAAATGAAAGTGCCAAAAACCCACCAAACATGAGTTTTGGGTCAAACGGAGATGATTGGGTGCGTCCGTTGTGCAAGATTCAACTGTGTGTTTTTCGGTGCATCCGTGGGAAAAATGGCCCTCCCATACGAGTTTTGCGGCATCGTTCCTCCGGAAATGGTGAAAGATTCAACTGTGTGTTTTTTGGTGCATCCGTGGGTAAAATGGCCCTCCCATACGAGTTTTGTGGCACCGTTCCTCCAGAAATGAAAGTGCCAAAAACCCACCAAACATGAGTTTTGTGTCAAACGGAGATGATTGGGTGCATCCGTTGTGAAAAATTCAACCGTGAGTTTTTCAGTGCATCAGTGCGTAAAACGGCCCTCCTGCGCGAGTTTTGCGGCACCGTTCCTCTGAAATGAATGTGCCAAAAACCCACCAAACATGAGTTTTAGGTCAAACGGGGATGATTGGGTGCGTCCATTGTGAAAAATTCAACCATGAGTTTTTCGGTGCATCAGTGGGTAAAACGGCCGTCCTGCGCGAGTTTTGCGGCACCGTTCCTCCGGAAATAAAAGTGCCAAAAACCCACCAAACAAGAGTTTTGGGTCAAACGGGGATGATTGGGTGCGTCCGCTGTGAAAATTTCAACCTTGAATTTTTTGGTGAATCAGTGGTTAAAACGGCCCTCGTGCGCGAGTTTTGCGGCACCGTTCCTCCAGAAATGAATGTGCCAAAAACCCACCAAACATGAGTTTTGGGTCAAACGGAGATGATTGGGTGCGTCCGTTGTGAAAAAGTCAACCATGATTTTCTCGGTGCATCAGTGGTTAAAACGGCCCACCTGTGCGAGTTTTGCGGCACCGTTCCTCCAAAAATGAAAGTGCCAAAAACCCACCAAACATGAGTTTTGGGTCAAATGGGGATGATTGGGTGCGTCTGTTGTGAAACATTAAACTGTGTGTTTTTCGGTGCATCCGTGGGTAAAATGACCCTCCCATACGAGTTTTGCGGCACCGTTCCTCCAGGAATGAAAGTGCCAAAAACCCACCAAACATGAGTTTTGGGTCAAACGGAGATGATTGGGTGCGTCCGTTGTGAAAAATTCAACCATGAGTTTTTCGGTGCATCAGTGGTTAAAACGGCCATCCTGCACGAGTTTTGCGGCACCGTTCCTCCGAAAATGAAAGTGCCAAAAACCCACCAAACATGAGTTTTGGGTCAAATGGGGATGATTGGGTGCGTCCGTTGTGAAAGATTCAACTGTGTATTTTTCGGTGCATCCGTGGGTAAAATGGCCCTCCCATACGAGTTTTGCGGCACCGTTCCTCCGGGAATGAAAGTGCCAAAACCCCACCAAACATGAGTTTTGGGTCAAACGGAGATGATTGGGTGCGTCCGTTGTGAAAAATTCAACCATTAGTTTTTCGGTGCATCAGCGGGTAAAATGGCCCTCCCATACGAGTTTTGCGGCACCGTTCCTCCGGGAATGAAAGTGCCAAAAACCCACCAAACATGAGTTTTGGGTCAAATGGAGATGATTGGGTGCGTCCGTTGTGAAAGATTCAATTGTGTATTTTTCGGTGCATCAGTGGGTAAAATGGCCCTCCCATACGAGTTTTGCGGCACCGTTCCTCTGGGAATCAAAGTGCCAAAAACCCACCAAACATGAGTTTTGGGTCAAACGGAGATGATTGGGTGCGTCCGTTGTGAAAAATTCAACCATTAGTTTTTCGGTGCATCAGTGGGTAAAATGGCCCTCCCATACGAGTTTTGCGGCACCGTTCCTCCGAGAATGAAAGTGCCAAAAACCCACCAAACATGAGTTTTAGTTCAAACGGAGATGATTGGGTGCGTCCGTTGTGAAAAATTCAACCATTAGTTTTTCGGTGCATCAGTGGGTAAAATGGCCCTCCTACGCGAGTTTTGCAGCACCGTTCCTCCGGAAATGAAAGTGCCAAAAACCCACCAAACATGAGTTTTGGGTCAAACGGAGATGATTGGGTGCGTCCGTTGTGAAAAAGTCGACCATGAGTTTTCGGTGCATCAGTGGTTAAAACGGCCGTCCTGCGCGAGTTTTGCGGCACCGTTCCTCCGGAAATGAAAGTGCCAAAAACCCACCAAACATGAGTTTTGGGTCAAACGGAGATGATTGGGTGCGTCCGTTGTGAAAAATTCAACCATTAGTTTTTCGGTGCATCAGTGGGTAAAATGGCCCTCCCATACGAGTTTTGCGGCACCGTTCCTCCGGGAATGAAAGTGCCAAAAACCCACCAAACATGAGTTTTGGGTCAAACGGAGATGATTGGGTGCGTCCGTTGTGAAAAATTCAACAATTAGTTTTTCGGTGCATCAGTGGGTAAAATGGCCCTCCTACGCGAGTTTTGCGGCACCGTTCCTCCGGAAATGAAAGTGCCAAAAACTCACCAAACATGAGTTTTGGGTCAAACGGAGATGATTGGGTGCGTCCGTTGTGAAAAAGTCAACCATGAGTTTTTCGGTGCATCAGTGGTTAAAACGGCCGTCCTGCGCGAGTTTTGCGGCACCGTTCCTCCGAAAATGAAAGTGCCAAAAACCCACCAAACATGATTTTTGCGTCAAACGGAGATGATTGGGTGCGTCCGTTGTGAAAGATTCAACTGTGTGTTTTTCGGTGCATCCGTGGGTAAAATGGCCCTCCCATACGAGTTTTGCGGCACCGTTCCTCCGGGAATGAAAGTGCCAAAACCCCACCAAACATGAGTTTTGGGTCAAACGGAGATGATTGGGTGCGTCCGTTGCGAAAAATTCAACCGTGAGTTTTTTGGTGCATCTGTGGTTAAAACGACCCTCCTGCGCAAGTTTTGCAGTACCGTTCCTCCAAAAATGAAAGTGCCAAAAACCCACCAAACATGAGTTTTAGGTCAAACGGGGATGATTGGGTGCGTCCATTGTGAAAAATTCAACCATGAGTTTTTCGGTGCATCAGTGGGTAAAATGGCCCTCCCATACAAGCTTTGTGGCACCGTTCCTCCAGAAATGAAAGTGCCAAAAACCCACCAAACATGAGTTCTGTGTCAAACGGAGATGATTGGGTGGATCCGTTGTGAAAAATTCAACCGTGAGTTTTTCAGTGCATCAGTGGGTAAAATGGCCCTCCTGCGCGAGTTTTCCGGCATCGTTCCTCCGAAATAAAAGTGCCAAAAACCCACCAAATATGAGTTTTAGGTCAAACGGGGATGATTGGGTGCGTCCATTGTGAAAAATTCAACCATGAGTTTTTCGGTGCATCAGTGGGTAAAACGGCCCTCCTGCGCGAGTTTTGCGGCACCGTTCCTCCGGAAATGAAAGTGCCAAAAACCTACCAAACATGAGTTTTGGGTCAAACGGAGATGATTGGGTGCGTCCGTTGTGAAAATTTTAACCTTGAATTTTTCGGTGCATCAGTGGTTAAAACGGCCCTCGTGCACGAGTTTTGCGGCACCGTTCCTCCAGAAATGAAAGTGCCACAAACCCACCAAACATGAGTTTTGGGTCAAACGGAGATGATTGTGTGCGTCCGTTGTGAAAAAGTCAACCATGAGTTTTTCGGTGCATCAGTGGTTAAAACGGCCCACCTGCGCGAGTTTTGCGGCACCGTTCCTCCAAAAATGAAAGTGCCAAAAACCCACCAAACATGAGTTTTGGGTCAAATGGGGATGATTGGGTGCGTCTGTTGTGAAACATTCAACTGTGTGTTTTTCGGTGCATCCGTGGGTAAAATGGCCCTCCCATACGAGTTTTGCGGCACCGTTCCTCCGGAAATGAAAGTGCCAAAAACCCATCAAACATGAGTTTTGGGTCAAACGAAGATGATTGGGTGCGTCCGTTGTGAAAAATTCAACCGTGAGTTTTCGGTGCATCAGTGGTTAAAACGGCCATCCTGCACGAGTTTTGCGGCACCGTTCCTCCGGAAATGAAAGTGCCAAAAACCCACCAAACATTAGTTTTGGGCTAAACGGGGATGATTGGGTTCGTCCGTTTCAAAAAATTCAACCGTGAGTTTTTCGGTGCATCCGTGGTTAAAACGGCCCTCCTGCACAAGTTTTGCAGCACCGTTCCTCCAAAAATGAAAGTGCCAAAAACCCACCAAACATGAGTTTTGGGTCAAACGGAGATGATTGGGTGCGTCCGTTGTGCAAGATTCAACTGTGTGTTTTTCGGTGCATCCGTGGGTAAAATGGCCCTCCCATACGAGTTTTGCGGCACCGTTCCTCCGGAAATGAAAGTGCCAAAAACCCACCAAACATGAGTTTTGGGTCAAATGGAGATGATTGGGTGCGTCTGTTGTGAAAGATTAAATTGTGTATTTTTCGGTGCATCAGTGGGTAAAATGGCCCTCCCATACGAGTTTTGCGGCACCGTTCCTCCGGGAATGAAAGTGCCAAAAACCCACCAAACATGAGTTTTGGGTCAAACGGAGATGATTGGGTGCGTCCGTTGTGAAAAATTCAACCATTAGTTTTTCGGTGCATCAGTGGGTAAAATGGCCCTCCCATACGAGTTTTGCGGCACCGTTCCTCCGGGAATGAAAGTGCCAAAAACCCACCAAACATGAGTTTTGGGACAAACGGAGATGATTGGGTGCGTCCGTTGTGAAAAATTCAACCATTAGTTTTTCGGTGCATCAGTGGTTAAAACGGCCGTCCTGCGCGAGTTTTGCGGCACCGTTCCTCCGAAAATGAAAGTGTCAAAAACCCACCAAACATGAGTTTTGGGTCAAACGGAGATGATTGGGTGCGTCCGTTGTGAAAGATTCAACTGTGTGTTTTTTGGTGCATCCGTGGGTAAAATGGCCCTCCCATACGAGTTTTGTGGCACCGTTCCTCCAGAAATGAAAGTGCCAAAACCCACCAAACATGAGTTTTGTGTCAAACGGAGATGATTGGGTGCATCCGTTGTGAAAAATTCAACCGTGAGTTTTTCAGTGCATCAGTGCGTAAAACGGCCCTCCTGCGCGAGTTTTGCGGCACCGTTCCTCTGAAATGAATGTGCCAAAAACCCACCAAACATGAGTTTTAGGTCAAACGGGGATGATTGGGTGCGTCCATTGTGAAAAATTCAACCATGAGTTTTTCGGTGCATCAGTGGGTAAAACGGTCGTCCTGCGCGAGTTTGGCGGCACCGTTCCTCCGGAAATAAAAGTGCCAAAAACTCACCAAACATGAGTTTTGGGTCAAACGGGGATGATTGGGTGCGTCCGCTGTGAAAATTTCAACCTTGAATTTTTTGGTGAATCAGTGGTTAAAACGGCCCTCGTGCGCGAGTTTTGCGGCACCGTTCCTCCAGAAATGAATGTGCCAAAAACCCACCAAACATGAGTTTTGGGTCAAACGGAGATGATTGGGTGCGTCCGTTGTGAAAAAGTCAACCATGATTTTCTCGGTGCATCAGTGGTTAAAACGGCCCACCTGTGCGAGTTTTGCGGCACCGTTCCTCCAAAAATGAAAGTGCCAAAAACCCACCAAACATGAGTTTTGGGTCAAATGGGGATGATTGGGTGCGTCTGTTGTGAAACATTCAACTGTGTGTTTTTCGGTGCATCCGTGGGTAAAATGACCCTCCCATACGAGTTTTGCGGCACCGTTCCTCCAGGAATGAAAGTGCCAAAAACCCACCAAACATGAGTTTTGGGTCAAACGGAGATGATTGGGTGCGTCCGTTGTGAAAAATTCAACCATGAGTTTTTCGGTGCATCAGTGGTTAAAACGGCCATCCTGCACGAGTTTTGCGGCACCGTTCCTCCGAAAATGAAAGTGCCAAAAACCCACCAAACATGAGTTTTGGGTCAAATGGGGATGATTGGGTGCGTCCGTTGTGAAAGATTCAACTGTGTATTTTTCGGTGCATCCGTGGGTAAAATGGCCCTCCCATACGAGTTTTGCGGCACCGTTCCTCCGGGAATGAAAGTGCCAAAAACCCCACCAAACATGAGTTTTGGGTCAAACGGAGATGATTGGGTGCGTGCGTTGTGAAAAATTCAACCATTAGTTTTTCGGTGCATCAGCGGGTAAAATGGCCCTCCCATACGAGTTTTGCGGCACCGTTCCTCCGGGAATGAAAGTGCCAAAAACCCACCAAACATGAGTTTTGGGTCAAATGGAGATGATTGGGTGCGTCCGTTGTGAAAGATTCAATTGTGTATTTTTCGGTGCATCAGTGGGTAAAATGGCCCTCCCATACGAGTTTTGCGGCACCGTTCCTCTGGGAATGAAAGTGCCAAAAACCCACCAAACATGAGTTTTGGGTCAAACGGAGATGATTGGGTGCGTCCGTTGTGAAAAATTCAACCATTAGTTTTTCGGTGCATCAGTGGGTAAAATGGCCCTCCCATACGAGTTTTGCGGCACCGTTCCTCCGAGAATGAAAGTGCCAAAAACCCACCAAACATGAGTTTTAGTTCAAACGGAGATGATTGGGTGCGTCCGTTGTGAAAAATTCAACCATTAGTTTTTCGGTGCATCAGTGGGTAAAATGGCCCTCCTACGCGAGTTTTGCAGCACCGTTCCTCCGGAAACGAAAGTGCCAAAAACCCACCAAACATGAGTTTTGGGTCAAACGGAGATGATTGGGTGCGTCCGTTGTGAAAAACTCGACCATTAGTTTTCGGTGCATCAGTGGTTAAAACGGCCGTCCTGCGCGAGTTTTGCGGCACCGTTCCTCCGGAAATGAAAGTGCCAAAAACCCACCAAACATGAGTTTTGGGTCAAACGGAGATGATTGGGTGCGTCCGTTGTGAAAAATTCAACCATTAGTTTTTCGGTGCATCAGTGGGTAAAATGGCCCTCCCATACGAGTTTTGCGGCACCGTTCCTCCGGGAATGAAAGTGCCAAAAACCCACCAAACATGAGTTTTGGGTCAAACGGAGATGATTGGGTGCGTCCGTTGTGAAAAATTCAACAATTAGTTTTTCGGTGCATCAGTGGGTAAAATGGCCCTCCTACGCGAGTTTTGCGGCACCGTTCCTCCGGAAATGAAAGTGCCAAAAACTCACCAAACATGAGTTTTGGGTCAAACCGAGATGATTGGGTGCGTCCGTTGTGAAAAAGTCAACCATGAGTTTTTCGGTGCATCAGTGGTTAAAACGGGCCGTCCTGCGCGAGTTTTGCGGCACCGTTCCTCCGAAAATGAAAGTGCCAAAAACCCACCAAACATGATTTTTGCGTCAAACGGAGATGATTGGGTGCGTCCGTTGTGAAAGATTCAACTGTGTGTTTTTCGGTGCATCCGTGGGTAAAATGGCCCTCCCATACGAGTTTTGCGGCACCGTTCCTCCGGGAATGAAAGTGCCAAAACCCCACCAAACATGAGTTTTGGGTCAAACGGAGATGATTGGGTGCGTCCGTTGTGAAAAATTCAACCATGAGTTTTTCGGTGCATCAGTGGTTAAAACGGCCATCCTGCACGAGTTTTGCGGCACCGTTCCTCCGAAAATGAAAGTGCCAAAAACCCACCAAACATGAGTTTTGGGTCAAATGGGGATGATTGGGTGCGTCCGTTGTGAAAGATTCAACTGTGTATTTTTCGGTGCATCCGTGGGTAAAATGGCCCTCCCATACGAGTTTTGCGGCACCGTTCCTCCGGGAATGAAAGTGCCAAAACCCCACCAAACATGAGTTTTGGGTCAAACGGAGATGATTGGGTGCGTGCGTTGTGAAAAATTCAACCATTAGTTTTTCGGTGCATCAGCGGGTAAAATGGCCCTCCCATACGAGTTTTGCGGCACCGTTCCTCCGGGAATGAAAGTGCCAAAAACCCACCAAACATGAGTTTTGGGTCAAATGGAGATGATTGGGTGCGTCCGTTGTGAAAGATTCAATTGTGTATTTTTCGGTGCATCAGTGGGTAAAATGGCCCTCCCATACGAGTTTTGCGGCACCGTTCCTCTGGGAATGAAAGTGCCAAAAACCCACCAAACATGAGTTTTGGGTCAAACGGAGATGATTGGGTGCGTCCGTTGTGAAAAATTCAACCATTAGTTTTTCGGTGCATCAGTGGGTAAAATGGCCCTCCCATACGAGTTTTGCGGCACCGTTCCTCCGAGAATGAAAGTGCCAAAAACCCACCAAACATGAGTTTTAGTTCAAACGGAGATGATTGGGTGCGTCCGTTGTGAAAAATTCAACCATTAGTTTTTCGGTGCATCAGTGGGTAAAATGGCCCTCCTACGCGAGTTTTGCAGCACCGTTCCTCCGGAAATGAAAGTGCCAAAAACCCACCAAACATGAGTTTTGGGTCAAACGGAGATGATTGGGTGCGTCCGTTGTGAAAAACTCGACCATGAGTTTTCGGTGCATCAGTGGTTAAAACGGCCGTCCTGCGCGAGTTTTGCGGCACCGTTCCTCCGGAAATGAAAGTGCCAAAAACCCACCAAACATGAGTTTTGGGTCAAACGGAGATGATTGGGTGCGTCCGTTGTGAAAATTCAACCATTAGTTTTTCGGTGCATCAGTGGGTAAAATGGCCCTCCCATACGAGTTTTGCGGCACCGTTCCTCCGGGAATGAAAGTGCCAAAAACCCACCAAACATGAGTTTTGGGTCAAACGGAGATGATTGGGTGCGTCCGTTGTGAAAAATTCAACAATTAGTTTTTCGGTGCATCAGTGGGTAAAATGGCCCTCCTACGCGAGTTTTGCGGCACCGTTCCTCCGGAAATGAAAGTGCCAAAAACTCACCAAACATGAGTTTTGGGTCAAACGGAGATGATTGGGTGCGTCCGTTGTGAAAAAGTCAACCATGAGTTTTTCGGTGCATCAGTGGTTAAAACGGCCGTCCTGCGCGAGTTTTGCGGCACCGTTCCTCCGAAAATGAAAGTGCCAAAAACCCACCAAACATGATTTTTGCGTCAAACGGAGATGATTGGGTGCGTCCGTTGTGAAAGATTCAACT
The DNA here is from genome assembly GCA_009763385.1 of Coix lacryma-jobi var. lacryma-jobi. NCBI lineage: Eukaryota > Viridiplantae > Streptophyta > Magnoliopsida > Poales > Poaceae > Coix > Coix lacryma-jobi. Next base: position 12,707 of record VDCT01000462.1, on the reverse strand, counting down.
GTGTGTTTTTCGGTGCATCCGTGGGTAAAATGGCCCTCCCATACGAGTTTTGCGGCACCGTTCCTCCGGGAATGAAAGTGCCAAAACCCCACCAAACATGAGTTTTGGGTCAAACGGAGATGATTGGGTGCGTCCGTTGCGAAAAATTCAAACCGTGAGTTTTTTGGTGCATCTGTGGTTAAAACGACCCTCCTGCGCAAGTTTTGCAGTACCGTTCCTCCAAAAATGAAAGTGCCAAAAACCCACCAAACATGAGTTTTAGGTCAAACGGGGATGATTGGGTGCGTCCATTGTGAAAAATTCAACCATGAGTTTTTCGGTGCATCAGTGGGTAAAATGGCCCTCCCATACAAGCTTTGTGGCACCGTTCCTCCAGAAATGAAAGTGCCAAAAACCCACCAAACATGAGTTCTGTGTCAAACGGAGATGATTGGGTGGATCCGTTGTGAAAAATTCAACCGTGAGTTTTTCAGTGCATCAGTGGGTAAAATGGCCCTCCTGCGCGAGTTTTCCGGCATCGTTCCTCCGAAATAAAAGTGCCAAAAACCCACCAAATATGAGTTTTAGGTCAAACGGGGATGATTGGGTGCGTCCATTGTGAAAAATTCAACCATGAGTTTTTCGGTGCATCAGTGGGTAAAACGGCCCTCCTGCGCGAGTTTTGCGGCACCGTTCCTCCGGAAATGAAAGTGCCAAAAACCCTACCAAACATGAGTTTTGGGTCAAACGGAGATGATTGGGTGCGTCCGTTGTGAAAATTTTAACCTTGAATTTTTCGGTGCATCAGTGGTTAAAACGGCCCTCGTGCACGAGTTTTGCGGCACCGTTCCTCCAGAAATGAAAGTGCCACAAACCCACCAAACATGAGTTTTGGGTCAAACGGAGATGATTGTGTGCGTCCGTTGTGAAAAAGTCAACCATGAGTTTTTCGGTGCATCAGTGGTTAAAACGGCCCACCTGCGCGAGTTTTGCGGCACCGTTCCTCCAAAAATGAAAGTGCCAAAAACCCACCAAACATGAGTTTTGGGTCAAATGGGGATGATTGGGTGCGTCTGTTGTGAAACATTCAACTGTGTGTTTTTTCGGTGCATCCGTGGGTAAAATGGCCCTCCCATACGAGTTTTGCGGCACCGTTCCTCCGGAAATGAAAGTGCCAAAAACCCATCAAACATGAGTTTTGGGTCAAACGAAGATGATTGGGTGCGTCCGTTGTGAAAATTCAACCGTGAGTTTTCGGTGCATCAGTGGTTAAAACGGCCATCCTGCACGAGTTTGCGGCACCGTTCCTTCCTGAAATGAAAGTGCCAAAAACCCACCAAACATTAGTTTTGGGCTAAACGGGGATGATTGGGTTCGTCCGTTTCAAAAAAATTCAACCGTGAGTTTTTCGGTGCATCCGTGGTTAAAACGGCCCTCCTGCACAAGTTTTGCAGCACCGTTCCTCCAAAAATGAAAGTGCCAAAAACCCACCAAACATGAGTTTTGGGTCAAACGGAGATGATTGGGTGCGTCCGTTGTGCAAGATTCAACTGTGTGTTTTTCGGTGCATCCGTGGGTAAAATGGCCCTCCCATACGAGTTTTGCGGCACCGTTCCTCCGGAAATGAAAGTGCCAAAAACCCACCAAACATGAGTTTTGGGTCAAATGGAGATGATTGGGTGCGTCTGTTGTGAAAGATTAAATTGTGTATTTTCGGTGCATCAGTGGGTAAAATGGCCCTCCCATACGAGTTTTGCGGCACCGTTCCTCCGGGAATGAAAGTGCCAAAACCCACCAAACATGAGTTTTGGGTCAAACGGAGATGATTGGGTGCGTCCGTTGTGAAAAATTCAACCATTAGTTTTTCGGTGCATCAGTGGGTAAAATGGCCCTTCCCATACGAGTTTTGCGGCACCGTTCCTCCGGGAATGAAAGTGCCAAAAACCCACCAAACATGAGTTTTGGGACAACGGAGATGATTGGGTGCGTCCGTTGTGAAAAATTCAACCATTAGTTTTTCGGTGCATCAGTGGTTAAAACGGCCGTCCTGCGCGAGTTTTGCGGCACCGTTCCTCCGAAAATGAAAGTGTCAAAAACCCACCAAACATGAGTTTTGGGTCAAACGGAGATGATTGGGTGCGTCCGTTGTGAAAGATTCAACTGTGTGTTTTTTGGTGCATCCGTGGGTAAAATGGCCCTCCCATACGAGTTTTGTGGCACCGTTCCTCCAGAAATGAAAGTGCCAAAAACCCACCAAACATGAGTTTTGTGTCAAACGGAGATGATTGGGTGCATCCGTTGTGAAAAATTCAACCGTGAGTTTTTCAGTGCATCAGTGCGTAAACGGCCCTCCTGCGCGAGTTTTGCGGCACCGTTCCTCTGAAATGAATGTGCCAAAAACCCACCAAACATGAGTTTTAGGTCAAACGGGGATGATTGGGTGCGTCCATTGTGAAAAATTCAACCATGAGTTTTCGGTGCATCAGTGGTAAAACGGTCCGTCCTGCGCGAGTTTGGCGGCACCGTTCCTCCGGAAATAAAAGTGCCAAAAACTCACCAAACATGAGTTTTGGGTCAAACGGGGATGATTGGGGTGCGTCCGCTGTGAAAATTTCAACCTTGAATTTTTTGGGTGAATCGTGGTTAAAACGGCCCTCGTGGCGCGAGTTTTGCGGCACCGTTCCTCCAGAAATGAATGTGCCAAAAACCCACCAAAACATGAGTTTTGGGGGTCAAACGGAGATGATTGGGTGCGTCCGTTGTGAAAAAGTCAACCATGATTTTCTCGTGCATCAGTGGTTAAAACGGCCCACCTGTGCGAGTTTTGCGGCAACCGTTCCTCCAAAATGAAAGTGCCAAAAACCCACCAAACATGAGTTTTGGGTCAAATGGGGATGATTGGGTGCGTCTGTTGTGAAACATTCAACTGTGTGTTTTTCGGTGCATCCGTGGGTAAAATGACCCTCCCATACGAGTTTTGCTGGCAACGTTCCTCCAGGAATGAAAGTGCCAAAAACCCACCAAACATGAGTTTTGGGTCAAACGGAGATGATTGGGTGCGTCCGTTGTGAAAAATTCAACCATGAGTTTTTCGGTGCATCAGTGGTTAAAACGGCCATCCTGCACGAGTTTTTGCGGCACCGTTCCTCTCCGAAAATGAAAGTGCCAAAAACCCCACCAAACATGAGTTTGGGTCAAATGGGGATGATTGGGTGCGTCCGTTGTAAAAAGATTCAACTGTGTATTTTTTCGGTGGCATCCGTGGGTAAAATGGCCCTCCCATACGAGTTTTTGCGGCACCGTTCCTCCGGGAATGAAAGTGCCAAAACCCCACCAAACATGAGTTTTGGGTCAAACGGAGATGATTGGGTGCGTGCGTTGTGAAAAAAATTCAACCATTAGTTTTTCGGTGCATCAGCGGGTAAAATGGCCCTCCCATACGAGTTTTGGCGGCACCGTTCCTGCCGGGAATGAAAGTGCCAAAAACCCACCAAACATGAGTTTTGGGTCAAATGGAGATGATTGGGTGCGTCCGTTGTGAAAGATTCAATTGTGTATTTTTCGGTGCATCAGTGGGTAAAATGGCCCTCCCATACGTTTTGCGGCACCGTTCCTCTGGGAATGAAGTGCCAAAAACCCACCAAACATGAGTTTTGGGTCAAACGGAGATGATTGGGTGCGTCCGTTGTGAAAAATTCAACCATTAGTTTTTCGGTGCATCAGTGGATAAAATGGCCCTCCCATACGAGTTTTGCGGCACCGTTCCTCCGAGAATGAAAGTGCCAAAAACCCACCAAACATGAGTTTTAGTTCAAACGGAGATGATTGGGTGCGTCCGTTGTGAAAAATTCAACCATTAGTTTTTCGGTGGCATCAGTGGGTAAAATGGCCCTCCTACGCGAGTTTTGCAGCACCGTTCCTCCGGAAATGAAAGTGCCAAAAACCCACCAAACATAGTTTTGGGTCAAACGGAGATGATTGGGTGCGTCCGTTGTGAAAAACTCGACCATGAGTTTTCGGTGCATCAGTGGGTAAAACGGCCGTCCTGCGCGAGTTTTGCGGCACCGTTCCTCCGGAAATGAAAGTGCCAAAAACCCACCAAACATGAGTTTTGGGTCAAACGAGAATGATTGGGTGCGTCCGTTGTGAAAAATTCAACCATTAGTTTTTCGGTGCATCAGTGGGTAAAATGGCCCTCCCATACGAGTTTTGCGGCACCGTTCCTCCGGGAATGAAAGTGCCAAAAACCCACCAAACATGATTTTTGGGTCAAACGGAGATGATTGGGTGCGTCCGTTGTGAAATTCAACATTGTTTTCGGTGCTCAGTGGGTAAAATGGGCCCTCCTAGCGCGAGTTTTTTGCGGCACCTTTCCTCGGAAATTGAAAGTCCAAAAACTCACCAAACATGATTTTGGGTCAAACAGAGATGATTGGGTGCGTCGTTGTGAAAAAGTCAACCTATGAGTTTTTCGTTGCATCAGTTGGTTAAAACGCCGGCCTGCGCCGAGTATTTTGCGGCAGCCGTTCCTCCGAAAATGAAAGTGGCCAAAACCCACCAAACATGATTTTTTTGCGTCAAACGGAGATGATTGGGTGCGTCGCTTGTGAAAGATTCAACTGTGTGTTTTCTCGGTGCCATCCGTGGGTAAAATGGGCCCTCCCATAGTCGATTTTTGCGGCAAACCGTTCCTCCGGAATGAAGGTGCCAAACCTCCACCAACATGAGTTTTGGGGTCAAACTGAGATGATTGGGTGCTCTTTGAAAAATTAACCATGAGTTTTTTTGGTGTCATCAGTGGTTAAAAACGCCATCCTGCCGCAATTTTTGCGTACCGTTTCCTCCGAAAAATGAAAGTGCCAAAAACCCCCAACACTGATTTTGAGGTCAAATCGGGAGATGATTGGGTGCGTCCATTGTGTTAAAGATTGTCAACTGGTATATTTTCGGTGCATCGTGTAAAATGGCACTCCCATACGAATCTTTGGTGCCCGTTTCCTCCAGGAAAATGAAGTGCCCCAAACCCCACAAACCATGATTTTGGTCAAACAGATGATTGGGTGCTCTCGTTGTGAAAAATTCAACCTGAGAGTTTTTTCAGTGCATCAGCTGGGTAAAATGCCCTCCGCAGCGCGTTTTCGCATCGTTCCTCCGGAATAAAGTCCAAAAAAACCCCCAAATGAGGTTTTTTGAGGTCAAACGGGGATGATTGGGTGCGTCCTTGTGAAATTCAATAATGTGTATTTTCTGAGGCATCCGGTGGGTAAAGGCCCTCCATAATGCGAGTTTTGCGGCACCGTTCCTCGCGAAGATAAGTGCCAAAAAACCACCAAACGAGTTTTGGGTCAAACGGAGAATGAGTGGGTGCGTCTTGTGAAAATTCTAATCCATTAGTTTATTTTTCGGTGCAGTGATCATGGTGGTAAACTGGCCCGCCTGCACGAGTTTTTGCGGCACCGTTCCTCCAGAATAAGTGCCAACAACCCACCAAACTGAGTTTTAGTGTCACAACGAGATGATGGGTGCGTCCGTTGTGAAAATTCAACCATAGTTTTCGTGCATCAGTGGGTTAAAATAGGCCCTACCTGCGCGAGTTTTGCATGCACCGTTCCTGTCCTCAAAATGAAAGTGCCAAAACCCACCAACATGAGTTTTGGGCCAAAACTGGAGATGATTGGGTGCGTCGTTGTGAAATCAACTCGTTTGTTTTTTCGGTGCATCAAGTGAAAAGGCTCTCCTGCGCGCAAATAAGATTTTTGCGGCACCTTCTTCCTCCGAAATGAAAGTGCCAAAACCCACCAAACATGAGTTTTTGGGTCAAACGGAAGATGATTGGTGCGTCCCGTTGTGAAAATTTCAACCATTGAGTTTTTCGGTGCATCAGTGGTTTAAAATGGCCCATCCCCTCCATCAGTTTTTTGGGCAGCACCGTTTCCTCCGGGAAATGAAAGTGCCAAAACCCACCAACAAATTTTTTGGTGCATAAACGGATGATGATTGGGTTCGTCCGTTGTGTCAAAAAATTCAACAATAGTTTTTTCGGTGCATTCCGTGTTAAAAGCCCTCCAACTCCTCGCACGTTTTGCGCACCGTTCCTCCCGAAATGAAAGTGCCAAAACCCACCAAATGATTTTGGGTCAAACGGAGATGATGTGTGGTCCGTTGGACAAAGATTCAACTTGGTTTTTCGTGCATCTGTTTTGGGTAAACGGCCGTCTCATGCCGAGTTTGCGCTGCACCGTGTCCTCCGAGAAATGAAAGTGCCAAACCCACCAACTGATTTTGGTCAAAGGGAGAATGATTGGGTGCGTCCGCGTTGTGAAAGATTAAATTGTGTTATTTTTCGGTGCAATCAGTGGGTAAAAGGCCCTCCCATAACGATTTTGCGGCACCGCCTTTCCCCGGGAATGAAATGCCAAACCCCACCAAACAGAGTTTTGGGTCAACGGAGATGATTGGGTGCGTCCTTGCGAAAAGAATCAACCGATTTCTTGTAAGCTCTTTTCGGCAAGTGGTACAATGGCCCGCTATTTCCACTCCTCCGAAAGAAGTGGACAGTGCCAAAACCCACCCAAACATGAGTTTGGGACAAACGGGGATGAATTGTGGTTCGTCCAGTTGTGAAAATTCAACATGAGTTTTTTCGGTGCCTCACAGTTGTAAAAAGGCCTCCATCAGCTGGTTTGTGTCGGCACCGTTCCTCCCAGAAATGAAATGTCCAAAACCCACCAAACATTATTTTGGGTCAAACGGAGATGATTGGGTGCGTCCGTTGTAAAGATTCAACATGTGAGTGTTTTATTGTGCATCACGTGGGTAAAATGGCCCTCCTGCTACGATTTTCGGGCATCCGTTTCTCCAGAAATAAAAGTGCCAAAACCCACCAATCATGGTTTTAGTGTCAAACGGGGATGAATTGGGGCGTCCTTGTGAAAAATTCAACGCGTGAGGTTTTTCGGTGCATCAGTGCGTAAAACGGCCCTCCTAGCGCGAGTTTCTGCGGCACGTTTCCTCGTGAAATGAATTGGGCCAAAAACCTACCACAACATGAGTTTTGGGTCAACCTGGAGATGATTGGGGCGTCGCTTGTGAAATTATTAACCTATGAAGTTTTTTTCGGTGCATCAGTGGTAAAATGGCCTCTGCCTGCACGAGTTTGGCGGCACGTCCTCCCGGAAATAAAGTGCCAAACTCACCAAACAATGAGTTTTGGGTCAAACGGGGATGATTGTGGTGCGTCCGTTGGAAAATAGTTTCAACCTTATTTTTTGGTGCATCAGTGGTTAAAACGCCCCACCTCGTGCGCGAGTTTTTTGCGGCAAGCCGTTCCCTCCAAGAAATGAATGGCCAAAACCCCCAAACATGAGTTTTGGCCAATGCGGAGATGATTGGGTGCGTCGTTGTGAAAAATTCACTGGTGATTTCTCGGTGCATCATGGGTTAAAAGCCCTCCCTACGAGTTTTTGCGGCACCGTTCCTCCGAAAAATTAATGTGCCAAAAACCCATCCAAACATGAGTTTTGGTCAACAGGATGATTGGGTGGCTCTGTTGAAAATTCAACCGTGATGTTTTTCGGTGCAATCAGTTGGTGTAAAATACGGCCATTCCTCACGAGTTTTGGCGGGCACCGTTTCCTCCAGGAATGAAAAGTGCCAAAAACCCCACCAAACATAGTTTTGGGCTCAAACGGTAGATTGATTGTTCGTCCGTTCGGAAAAAATTCAAACCGTGAGTTTTTCGGTGCATTCGTGGTTTAAAAGGCCTCAACGGCCATCCCTCACGAGTTTTTGGCAGGCACGCGTTCCTCGAAATGAAAGTGCCAACACCCACCAAACATGATTTTTGGTCAAGAGTGGAGGATGTGGGTGCGTCCGTTGTGCAAGATTCAACTGTGTGTTTTTGGTGCCAATCCTGGGTAAAATGGCCCTCCCACGAGTTTTGCGGCACCGTTCCTTCCCCGGGATGAAAGTGCCAAAACCCACCAAACATGGAGTTTTGGGTCAAACGGAGATATTGGGTGCGTTGTCATTGTGAACAATTAAATTTTATTTTTTCGGTCATCACAGTGCGTGTAAATGGCCCTCCCATACAGGTTTTGCGGCAGCCGTTCCTCCGGGAATGAAAGTCCAAAACCCACCAAACATAAAGTTTGGTCAAATGAGATGATTGGGGGTTGCGTCCCGTTGTGAAAAGATTCAACTTAGTGTATTTTCGCGTGGCATCAGTGGGTAAAAATGGCCCTCCCATAAACGAGTTTTTGCGCACCGTTTCCTCGGGAATGAAATGCCAAAAACCCCACAACATGAGTTTTTTTGGGTCAAACGGAGATGATTGGGTGCGTGCCGTTGGTGAAAATTCACAACCATTAGTTTTTTCTGGCAATCAATTGGTGTAAAATGCGCCTGCGCCAACGAGTTTTGTGCGGCCACGTCTCATTCCTCGAAATGCCAGTGCAAAAACCCACCAAACATTAGTTTTTAGTCAAAAAAACGGATGAATTAGGGTGCGTCCGTTGTGGAAACGATTCAAGCCATTGTTTTTTGTGCTCGTTGGGTAAAATGGGCCCTACCCAAGCTAGATTTTGTGCACACCGTTCGCCTCCTCCGGAAAGAAAGTGCCACAAACCACCCAAACATGATTTTTGTCAACGGGATGTTGGTGCATCCGTTTGAAAAAACTTGCAACCGATTATTTTCAGTTCATCATTGCGTAAACGGCGCCGCCTGCGCGAGGTTTTGCGGCACCGTTCTCTGAATGAAATGTGCCAACAACCCACCAAACATGAGTTTGTGGTCAAACGGGATGATGGGTGCGCTCATTGTGAAAAAGTCAACCATGAGTTTTTCGGTGCCAGTGGTAAAGTCCGGCCTCAGACGAGTTTTGCGCAACCGTTCCTTCCTACGGAATAATGGCCAAAACCACCAACATGAGTTTTGTGGGTCAACGGAGATGAGTGGGTGCGTCCGCTTTGAAATTTGCACAACTTGATTTTTCGTGATCAGTTGGTGTAAAACTGGCCCTCTCTCGAGTTTTTGCGGCACCGTTCCTCGGAAATGATATGCCAAAACCACTCACCAAAAACAATGAGTTTGGGTCAAACGGATGATGATTGGGTGCGTCGCGTTGTGAAAAGTCAACCAGATTCTCGGTGCTCGTGGTTAAAAACGGCCTCCTGGCGAGTTTTGCGGCACCGTTCCTCCAAAATGGAAAGTGCCAAAAACCCCCAACATGATTTTGGTTGCTCAAATGGAGATGATGGGTGCGTCGTTTGAAATTCCAACTTGTGTTTTTCGGTGCATCCGTGGGTAAATGAGTCCCTCCCGATAACAGTTTTGCGGCAAACCGTTCCCCCCTCCAGGGAATGAAAAGTGCAAAACCCCCAAACATGATTTTTTTGGGGTCAACGGAGATGATTGGGGTGCGTCCGTTGTGAAAAATTCAACCATGAGTTTTTCGGTGCATCAGTGGTTAAAACGGCCTCCTGCACGGTGTTTTCTGCACCGTTCCTACCCGAAAATGACAGTGCCAAAAACACCAACACCCATGAGTTTTTGGTCAATGGGATAGGATTGGGTGCGTCCGTTGGAAAGATTCAACTGTGTTTTTTCGGTGCCTCCTTGGGTAAAATGTGCCCCTCACCATACGATTTTTTGCGGCACCTTTCCTCCGGAATGGAAAGTGCCAAAACCCCCAAACATGAGTTTTGGGTAACAAACGGAGATGATGGGTGCGTGCCGTTGTGAAAAAATTCAACCATTAGTTTTTTCGGTGTCATCAGCGGGTAAATGGCCCTCCCATACGAGTTTTGTTCGGCACTCCGTTTCCTGCCGGAATGAAAGTGCCAAAACCCACCAAACATGAGTTTTGGTCAAATGGAGATGTGGGTGCGTCCGTTGGTAAGATTCAATTGTGGTAATTTGTTCGGTGGCATCATGTGGTAAAATGGCCCTCCATAACGATTTTTTTTGCTGCATCCGTTCCTCTTGGGAATGAAAGTGCAAAAAACCCACCAACATGAGTGTTTTGGGTCAAACGGAGATGATTGGGTGGCGTTCCCGTTTGTTTGAAAATTCAACCATTAATTTTTGTTCGGTGCATCAGTGGTAAAATGGCCCTCCCTACGAGTTTTGCGTCACCGTTCCTCCGAGAATTAAAGTGCCAAAAACCCACCAACATGAGTTTTAGTTCAAACGAGATGACTTGGTGCGTCCGTTGTGTAAAAAAATTCAACCATTTAGTTTTTCGGGTGGCATCAGTGGGTAAATGGCCCTCCTACTGCGAGTTTTTGCAGCACGTTCCTCCGGAAATGAAGGTGCCAACAAACCCACCAAACATATGTTTTGGGTCAAACGAGAATGATTGGTGCGTCCTTTGTGAAAAACTCGACCATCGAGTTTTTCGTGCATCAGTGGGTTAAGATAAAACGGCCGTCCTGCGCGAGTTTTGCGCACCGTTCCTCCGGAAATAAAAATGAAAGTGCCAAACCCACCAAACATGAGTTTTGGTCAAAATGGAGATGATTGGTTGCGCCGTGTGTCAAGATTCACGGTGTGTTTTCGGTGCATCCGTGGGTAAATGGTCCCTCCCCCAATTAAACAAATTTTGCGGCACCGTCCTCCGAAATGAAATTGCAAAAACCCCCAAACATGAGTTTTGGGTCAAATGGATATGATTGGGTGCGTCGTTGTGAAAGCATTAAATGGTGTATTTTTCGGTGCATCAAGTGGGTAAAATGGCCCTCCCATCGCGTTTTGCGTCGGTCACCGTTCCTCCTGGAATTAAGGCCGTAAACCACCAAACATGATTTTTTGGGTCAACGGAGAGTATTGGGTGCGTCCGTTGTGAAAAATTCACCATTAGTTTTTCGGTGTCATCATGGGTAAAATGGCCCTTCATACGAGTTTTGCGGCACCGTCCTCCGGGAATGAAAGTGCCAAAAACCCACCAACATGATTTTTGGGACAAAACTGAGATGATTGGGCGTGCCGTTGTGAAAATCAACCATTATTTTTTCGGTGCATCTGTGGGTAAAATGGCCGCTCCTACTCAGTTTGCGGCACCGTTCCTCCAGAAATGAAGTGCCAAAAACCCACCAAACATGGTTTTGGGTCCAAATGGGGATGATTGGTCGTCCTTTGCGAAAAATTCAACCGTGAATTTTTCGGTGCCTCAGTGGTTAAAACGGTCCACCCTGCGCGAGTTTTGCGGCACCGTTTCCTTCGGAAATGAAATGCCAAAAAAACCCCACCAAACTGACTGTTGGGTCAAACGGAGTGATTGGGTGCGTCCGTTGTGAAATTTCAACTTAAATTTTTCGGTGCATCAGTTGTAAAACGGCCTCGTGCGCAAAGTTTTTTTTGCGGCACCGTTCCTCCAGAAATGCAAGTGGCCAAAACCCCACAACATCGTTTTTGGGTAAACGGAGATTATTGGGTGCGTCCGTGGTGAAAACGTTCAACCATGGTTTTTCGGTGCATCAAGTGGGTAAACGGCCGTCTGCGCGATTTTCGGCACATTCCATCCGAACATGAAAGTGTCAAAATCCCACCAAACATGAGTTTTGGGTCAAACGGAGATGTTGTGTCGTCCCGTTGTGCAAAAGTCCAACCATGAGTTTTTTCACGGTGCCCATTCATGGTTTAAAAAAAACGTCGGCCGGCGCGTATTTTTGCGCTCCGTTCCTCCGAAAATGAAGTGTCAAAAACCCACCAAACCTAGTTTTGGGTCAACGGAGATGATTGGGTGCGTCGTGTGAACGCTTCAACTGTGTGTTTTTTTTTTGGTGCATCTGGGTAAATGGGCCCTCCCATACGAGTTTTTGTGGCACCGTTCCTCCATAAAATGAAAGTGTCCAAAAACCCACACCAAACATGAGTTTTTGTGTCAACGGATGATTGGGTGCATCCGTTGTGAAAATTCAACCGTGAGTTTTTCATGCTCAGTGGGGTAAAACGGCCCTCCTGCCTCGAGTTTTTTGCGGCACCGTTCCTCTGAAATAAAAGTGCCAAAAACCCACCAAACATGAGTTTATTCGGCCAAACGTGGAATGATTGGGTTCGTCCGTTTTCAAAAATCAACCGTGAGTTTTTCGTTGCATCCGTGGTTAAAAGGCCCTTCCTGCGCAAAGTTTTGCAGCAAAGCCGTTCCTCCAAAATTAAGTGGCCAGCCAAAACCACCCACATGATTTTTTGGGTCAAAATGAGATGATTGGTGCGTCCGTTGTGCAGATTCACTGTGTGTTTTTCCGTTGCATCCGTGGGTAAATTGCCCTCCCATACGAGTTTTGCGGCAACCGTTTCCTCCGGAATGAAGTGCCAAAAACCCCCCAAACATGAGTTTTTGGGTCAAATGGGAGATGATTGGGTGCGTCTGTTGTTAAAGATTAATTTGTATTTTTCGGTGCATCAGTGGGTAAAATGGCCTCCCTCTACGAGTTTTGCGGCACCGTCTCCGGGAATAAAGGTGCCTAAAACCCACCAACATGAGTTTTGGTTCAAACGGATGAGTGGTGCGGCCTTGTAAAAAATTCACCATTAAGTTTTTTCGGTGCATCAATTGGGTAAAATGGCCCTTCCATACGAGTTTTGCGGCACCGTTCCTCCGGGAGAAAAGTGCCAAAAAACCACACCAAAACATGATTTTGGGACAAACGGCGATGATTGGGTGCGTCCCGGTGTGCAATTCAACCATTATTTTTTTCGTGGCATCTTGGGTAAATGGCCCTCCT
>VDCT01000461.1:0-69156 GCA_009763385.1 Coix lacryma-jobi var. lacryma-jobi | reverse complement strand
GCAGCGAGTGGCCGTTTAACCACTGATGCACCAAAAAACTCATGGTTGACTTTTTCACAACGACGCACACAATCATCTCGTTGACCCAAACTCAGTTTTGGTGGGGTTTTGGCACTTTCATTTCCTGAGGAAAGTGCCGCAAAACTCGCGCAGAAGGGCCATTTTACCCACTGATGCACCAAAAAACTAATGGTTGAATTTTTAAACGAGCGCCCAATTATCCGTTTGACCCAAAACTATGGTTGGTGGGTTTTTGGCACTTCATTTCCGGAGAACGGTCCGCAAAAATCGTATGGGAGGGCCATTTACCCATGGATGCAGTGAAAAACACACAGTTGATCTTTCACAACAGACGCACCCAATCATCCCATTTGACCAAAAACTCATGTTTGGTGGGTTGTGTGGCACTTTCATTTTCGGAGGAACGGTGCCGCAAAACTCGCGCAGGAGGGCCGTTTAACCACTGATGCACCAAAAAACTCATGGTTGACTTTTTCACAACGGACGCACCCAATCATCTCCGTTTGACCCAAAACTCATGTTTGGTGGGTTTTTGGCACTTTCATTTCTGGAGGAACGGTGCCGCAAAACTCGCGCACGAGGGCCGTTTTAACCACTGATGCACCGAAAATTCAAGTTTGAAATTTTCACAACGGACGCACCCAATCTTCTCCGTTTGACCCAAAACTCATGTTTGGTGGGTTTTTGGCACTTTCATTTCCGGAGGAACGGTGCCGCAAAAACTCGCGCAGGAGGGCCGTTTTACCCACGGATGCACCGAAAAACTCATGGTTGAATTTTTCACAATGGACGCACCGAATCATCTCCGTTTGACCCAAAAGTCATGTTTGGTGGGTTTTTGGCATTTCATTTCCGAAGGAACGGTGCCGCAAAACTCGCGCAGGAGGACCGTTTTCACCACTGATGCACCGAAAAATTCACGGTTGAATTTTTCGCAACGGACGCACCCAATCATCCCCATTTGACCCAAAACTCATGTTTGGTGGGTTTTTGGCACTTTCATATCTGGAGGAACGGTGCCGCAAAACTCGCGCAGGAGTGCCGTTTTAACCACTGATGCACCGAAAAACTCATGTTTGACTTTTTCACAACGGACGCACCCAATCATCTCCGTTTGACCCAAAACTCATGTTTGGTGGGTTTTTTGCACTTTCATTTCTGGAGGAACGGTGCCGCAAAACTCGCGCACGAGGGCCGTTTTAACCACTGATGCACCGAAAAATTCACGGTTGAATTTTTTGAAACGGACGAACCCAATCATCCCCGTTTGACCCAAAACTCATGTTTGGTGGGTTTTTGGCACTTTCATTTCCGGAGGAACGGTGCCGCAAATCTCGTGCAGGAGGGCCGTTTTAACCACAAATGCACCGAAAAACTCATGGTTGAATTTTTCACAACGGACGCACCCAATCATGTCCGTTTGACCCAAAACTCATGTTTGATGGGTTTTTGGCACTTTCATTTCCGGAGGAACGGTGCCGCAAAACTCGTATGGGAGGGCCATTTTACCCACGGATGCACCGAAAAACACAGTTGAATCTTTCACAACAGACGCACCCAATCATCCCAATTTGACCCAAAACTCAAGTTCGGTGGGTTTTTGGCACTTTCATTTTCGGAGGAACGGTGCCACAAAACTCGCGCAGGAGGGCCATTTTAACCACGGATGCACCAAAAAACTCATGGTTGACTTTTTCACAACGGACGCACCCAATCATTTCCGTTTGACCCAAAACTGATGTTTGGTGGGTTTTTGGCACTTTCATTTCCGGAGGAACGGTGCCGCAAAACTCGCGCAGGAGGGCCATTTTACCCACTGATGCACCGAAAAACTAATGGTTGAATTTTTCACAACGGACGCGCCCAATCATCTCCGTTTGACCCAAAACTCATGTTTTGTGGGTTTTTGGCACTTTCATTCCCGGAGGAACGGTGTCGCAAAACTCGTATGGGAGGGCCATTTTACCCACGGATGCACCGAAAAACACACAGTTGAATCTTGCACAACGGACGCACCCAATCATCTCCGTTTGACCCAAAACTCATGTTTGGTGGGTTTTTGGCACTTTCATTTTTGGAGGAACGGTGCTGCAAAACTCGCGCAAGAGGGCCGTTTTAACCACGGATGCACCGTCAAACTCACGTTTGAATTTTTTGAAACGGACGAACCCAATCATCCCCGTTTGACCCAAAACTCATGTTTGGTGGGTTTTTGGCACTTTCATTTCCGGACGAACGGTGTCGCAAAACTCGTGCAGGAGGGCCGTTTTAACCACTGATGCACCGAAAAACTAGTGGTTGAATTTTTCACAACGGACGCGCCCAATCATCTCCGTTTGACCCAAAACTCATGTTTGGTGGGTTTTTGGCACTTTCATTCCCGGAGGAACGGTGCCGCAAAACTCGTATGGGAGGGCAATTTTACCCACTGATGCCCCGAAAAATACACAATTGAATCTTTCCCAACGGACGCACCCAATCATCTCCATTTGACCCAAAACTCATGTTTGGTGGGTTTTTGGCACTTTCATTTCCAGAGGAACGGTGCCGCAAAACTCGTATAGGAGGGCCATTTTACCCACGGATGCACCGAAAAACACACAGTTGAATCTTGCACAACGGACGCACCCAATCATCTCCGTTTGACCCAAAACTCATGTTTGGTGGGTTTTTGGCACTTTCATTTTTGGAGGAACGGTGCCGCAAAACTTGCGCAGGAGGGCCGTTTTAACCACGGATGCACCGAAAAACTCACGGTTGAATTTTTTGAAACGGACGAACCCAATCATCCCCGTTTGACCCAAAACTCATGTTTGGTGGGTTTTTGGCACTTTCATTTCCGGAGGAACGGTGCCGCAAAACTCGTGCACGAGGGCCGTTTTAACCACTGATGCACCGAAAAATTCAAGTTTGAAATTTTAACAACGGACGCACCCAATCATCTCCGTTTGACCCAAAACTCATGTTTGGTGGGTTTTTGGCACTTTCATTTCCGGAGAAACGGTGCCGCAAAACTCGTATGGGAGGGCCATTTTACCCACGGATGCACCGAAAAACACACAGTTGAATCTTTCACAACAGACGCACCCAATCATTCCCATTTGACCCAAAACTCATGTTTGGTGGGTTTTTGGCACTTTCATTTTCGGAGGAACGGTGCCGCAAAACTCGCGCAGGAGGGCCGTTTTAACCACTGATGCACCAAAAAACTCATGGTTGACTTTTTCACAACGGACGCACACAATCATCTCCGTTTGACCCAAAACTCATGTTTGGTGGGGTTTTGGCACTTTCATTTCCTGAGGAACGGTGCCGCAAAACTCGCGCAGAAGGGCCATTTTAGCCACTGATGCACCAAAAAACTAATGGTTGAATTTTTCACAACGGATGCGCCCAATCATCTCCGTTTGACCCAAAACTCATGTTTGGTGGGTTTTTGGCACTTTCATTTCCGGAGGAACGGTGCCGCAAAACTCGTATGGGAGGGCCATTTTACCCATGGATGCAGTGAAAAACACACAGTTGAATCTTTCACAACAGACGCACCCAATCATCCCCATTTGACCCAAAACTCATGTTTGGTGGGTGTGTGGCACTTTCATTTTCGGAGGAACGGTGCCGCAAAACTCGCGCAGGAGGGCCGTTTTAACCACTGATGCACCAAAAAACTCATGGTTGACTTTTTCACAACGGATGCACCCAATCATCTCCGTTTGACCCAAAACTCATGTTTGGTGGGTTTTTGGCACTTTCATTTCTGGAGGAACGGTGCCGCAAAACTCGCGCACGAGGGCCGTTTTAACCACTGATGCACCGAAAAATTCAAGTTTGAAATTTTCACAACGGACGCACCCAATCTTCTCCGTTTGACCCAAAACTCATGTTTGGTGGGTTTTTGGCACTTTCATTTCCGGAGGAACGGTGCCGCAAAACTCGCGCAGGAGGGCCGTTTTACCCACTGATGCACCGAAAAACTCATGGTTGAATTTTCCACAATGGACGCACCGAATCATCTCCGTTTGACCCAAAAGTCATGTTTGGTGGGTTTTTGGCATTTCATTTCCGAAGGAACGGTGCCGCAAAACTCGCGCAGGAGGACCGTTTTCACCACTGATGCACCGAAAAATTCAACAACAACAACAACAACCAAGCCTCTTAGTCCCAAACAAGTTGGGGTAGGCTAGAGTTGAAACCCAACAAGAGACCCTAGTCATGGTTCAGGCACGTCAATGGCTGCTCTCCATGCATTTCTATCCAAACATAGATCTCTAGGTATATCCCAACTTTTTAGATCTCTCTTTATTGCCTCCCCCCACGTCAATTTCGGTCTACCTCTACCTCTCCTCACATGAAAATCTTGGGCTAAAACTCCACAATGCACTGGTGCCTCCGGAGGTCTCCTTTGGACATGACCAAACCACCTCAACCGATGTTGGACCAACTTTTCTTCAATTGGTGCTACCCACCGAAAAATTCACGGTTGAATTTTTCGCAACGGACGCACCCAATCATCCCCATTTGACCCAAAACTCATGTTTGGTGGGTTTTTGGCACTTTCATTTCTGGAGGAACGGTGCCGCAAAACTCGCGCAGGAGTGCCGTTTTAACCACTGATGCACCGAAAAACTCATGTTTGACTTTTTCACAACGGACGCACCCAATCATCTCCGTTTGACCCAAAACTCATGTTTGGTGGGTTTTTTGCACTTTCATTTCTGGAGGAACGGTGCCGCAAAACTCGCGCACGAGGGCCGTTTTAACCACTGATGCACCGAAAAATTCACGGTTGAATTTTTTGAAACGGACGAACCCAATCATCCCCGTTTGACCCAAAACTCATGTTTGGTGGGTTTTTGGCACTTTCATTTCCGGAGGAACGGTGCCGCAAATCTTGTGCAGGAGGGCCGTTTTAACCACAAATGCACCGAAAAACTCATGGTTGAATTTTTCACAACGGACGCACCCAATCATGTCTGTTTGACCCAAAACTCATGTTTGATGGGTTTTTGGCACTTTCATTTCCGGAGGAACGGTGCCGCAAAACTCGTATGGGAGGGCCATTTTACCCACGGATGCACCGAAAAACACACAGTTGAATCTTTCACAACAGACGCACCCAATCATCCCCATTTGACCCAAAACTCATGTTTGGTGGGTTTTTGGCACTTTCATTTTCGGAGGAACGGTGCCACAAACTCGCGCAGGAGGGCCATTTTAACCACAGATGCACCAAAAAACTCATGGTTGACTTTTTCACAACGGACGCACCCAATCATTTCCGTTTGACCCAAAACTCAAGTTTGGTGGGTTTTTGGCACTTTCATTTCCGGAGGAACGGTGCCGCAAAACTCGCGCAGGAGGGCCATTTTACCCACTGATGCACCGAAAAACTAATGGTTGAATTTTTCACAACGGACGCGCCCAATCATCTCCGTTTGACCCAAAACTCATGTTTGGTGGGTTTTTGGCACTTTCATTCCCGGAGGAACGGTGCCGCAAAACTCGTATGAGTGGGCCATTTTACCCACTGATGCACCGAAAAACTAATGGTTGAATTTTTCACAACGGACGCACCCAATCATCTCCGTTTGACCCAAAACTCATGTTTGGTGGGTTTTTGGCACATTCATTCCCGGAGGAACGGTGCCGCAAAACTCGTATGGGAGGGCCATTTTACCCACTGATGCACCGAAAAACACACAGTTGAATCTTTCACAACAGACGCACCCAATCATCCCCATTTGACCCAAAACTCATGTTTGGTGGGTTTTTGGCACTTTCATTTTCGGAGGAACGGTGCCACAAAACACGCGCAGGAGGGCCATTTTAACCACAGATGCACCAAAAAACTCATGGTTGACTTTTCACAACGGACGCACCCAATCATTTCCGTTTGACCCAAAACTCATGTTTGGTTGGTTTTTGGCACTTTCATTTCCGGAGGAACGGTGCCGCAAAACTCGCGCAGGAGGGCCATTTTACCCACTGATGCACCGAAAAACTAATGGTTGAATTTTTCACAACGGACGCGCCCAATCATCTCCGTTTGACCCAAAACTCATGTTTGGTGGGTTTTTGGCACTTTCATTCCCGGAGGAACGGTGCCGCAAAACTCGTATGGGAGGGCCATTTTACCCACGGATGCACCGAAAAACACACAGTTGAATCTTGCACAACGGACGCACCCAATCATCTCCGTTTGACCCAAAACTCATGTTTGGTGGGTTTTTGGCACTTTCATTTTTGGAGGAACGGTGCTGCAAAACTCGCGCAAGAGGGCCGTTTTAACCACGGATGCACCGTCAAACTCACGTTTGAATTTTTTGAAACGGACGAACCCAATCATCCCCGTTTGACCCAAAACTCATGTTTGGTGGGTTTTTGGCACTTTCATTTCCGGACGAACGGTGTCGCAAAACTTGTGCAGGAGGGCCGTTTTAACCACTGATGCACCGAAAAACTAGTGGTTGAATTTTTCACAACGGACGCGCCCAATCATCTCCGTTTGACCCAAAACTCATGTTTGGTGGGTTTTTGGCACATTCATTTCCAGAGGAACGGTGCCGCAAAACTCGTATGGGAGGGCCATTTTACCCACTGATGCACCGAAAAACTAATGGTTGAATTTTTCACAACGGACGCACCCAATCATCTCCGTTTGACCCAAAACTCATGTTTGGTGGGTTTTTGGCACTTTCATTCCCGGAGGAACGGTGCCGCAAAACTCGTATGGGAGGGCAATTTTACCCACTGATGCACCGAAAAATACACAATTGAATCTTTCCCAACGGACGCACCCAATCATCTCCATTTGACCCAAAACTCATGTTTGGTGGGTTTTTGGCACTTTCATTTCCAGAGGAACGGTGCCGCAAAACTCGTATAGGAGGGCCATTTTACCCACGGATGCACCGAAAAACACACAGTTGAATCTTGCACAACGGACGCACCCAATCATCTCCGTTTGACCCAAAACTCATGTTTGGTGGGTTTTTGGCACTTTCATTTTTGGAGGAACGGTGCCGCAAAACTTGCGCAGGAGGGGCCGTTTTAACCACGGATGCACCGAAAAACTCACGGTTGAATTTTTTGAAACGGACGAACCCAATCATTCCCGTTTGACCCAAAACTCATGTTTGGTGGGTTTTTGGCACTTTCATTTCCGGAGGAACGGTGCCGCAAAACTCGCGCACGAGGGCCGTTTTAACCACTGATGCACCGAAAAATTCAAGTTTGAAATTTTAACAACGGACGCACCCAATCATCTCCGTTTGACCCAAAACTCATGTTTGGTGGGTTTTTGGCACTTTCATTTCCGGAGGAACGGTGCCGCAAAACTCGTATGGGAGGGCCATTTTACCCACGGATGCACCGAAAAACACACAGTTGAATCTTTCACAACAGACGCACCCAATCATTCCCATTTGACCCAAAACTCATGTTTGGTGGGTTTTTGGCACTTTCATTTTCGGAGGAACGGTGCCGCAAAACTCGCGCAGGAGGGCCGTTTTAACCACTGATGCACCAAAAAACTCATGGTTGACTTTTTCACAACGGACGCACACAATCATCTCCGTTTGACCCAAAACTCATGTTTGGTGGGGTTTTGGCACTTTCATTTCCTGAGGAACGGTGCCGCAAAACTCGCGCAGAAGGGCCATTTTACCCACTGATGCACCAAAAAACTAATGGTTGAATTTTTCACAACGGATGCGCCCAATCATCTCCGTTTGACCCAAAACTCATGTTTGGTGGGTTTTTGGCACTTTCATTTCCGGAGGAACGGTGCCGCAAAACTCGTATGGGAGGGCCATTTTACCCATGGATGCAGTGAAAAACACACAGTTGAATCTTTCACAACAGACGCACCCAATCATCCCCATTTGACCCAAAACTCATGTTTGGTGGGTGTGTGGCACTTTCATTTTCGGAGGAACGGTGCCGCAAAACTCGCGCAGGAGGGCCGTTTTAACCACTGATGCACCAAAAAACTCATGGTTGACTTTTTCACAACGGATGCACCCAATCATCTCCGTTTGACCCAAAACTCATGTTTGGTGGGTTTTTGGCACTTTCATTTCTGGAGGAACGGTGCCGCAAAACTCGCGCACGAGGGCCGCTTTAACCACTGATGCACCGAAAAATTCAAGTTTGAAATTTTCACAACGGACGCACCCAATCTTCTCCGTTTGACCCAAAACTCATGTTTGGTGGGTTTTTGGCACTTTCATTTCCGAGGAACGGTGCCGCAAAACTCGCGCAGGAGGGCCGTTTTACCCACTGATGCACCGAAAAAACTCATGGTTGAATTTTCCACAATGGACGCACCGAATCATCTCCGTTTGACCCAAAAGTCATGTTTGGTGGGTTTTTGGCATTTCATTTCCGAAGGAACGGTGCCGCAAAACTCGCGCAGGAGGACCGTTTTCACCACTGATGCACCGAAAAATCACGGTTGAATTTTTCGCAACGGACGCACCCAATCATCCCCATTTGACCCAAACTCATGTTTGGTGGGTTTTGGCACTTTCATTTCTGGAGGAACGGTGCCGCAAAACTCGCGCAGGAGTGCCGTTTTAACCACTGATGCACCGAAAAACTCATGTTTGACTTTTTCACAACGGACGCACCCAATCATCTCCGTTTGACCCAAAACTCATGTTTGG
Organism: Coix lacryma-jobi var. lacryma-jobi; assembly: GCA_009763385.1. Taxonomy (NCBI): domain Eukaryota; kingdom Viridiplantae; phylum Streptophyta; class Magnoliopsida; order Poales; family Poaceae; genus Coix; species Coix lacryma-jobi. The sequence goes on along the minus strand of VDCT01000461.1, from coordinate 60,469 downwards.
TGGGTTTTTGCACTTTCATTTCTGGAGGAACGGTGCCGCAAAACTCGCGCACGAGGGCCGTTTTAACCACTGATGCACCGAAAAATTCACGGTTGAATTTTTTGAAACGGACGAACCCAATCATCCCCGTTTGACCCAAAACTCATGTTTGGTGGGTTTTTGGCACTTTCATTTCCGGAGGAACGGTGCCGCAAATCTCGTGCAGGAGGGCCGTTTTAACCACAAATGCACCGAAAACTCATGGTTGAATTTTTCACAACGGACGGACCCAATCATGTCTGTTTGTCCCAAAACTCATGTTTGATGGGTTTTTGGCACTTTCATTTCCGGAGGAACGGTGCCGCAAAACTCGTATGGGAGGGCCATTTTACCCACTGATGCACCGAAAAACTAATGGTTGAATTTTTCACAACGGACGCACCCAATCATCTCCGTTTGACCCAAAACTCATGTTTGGTGGGTTTTTGGCACATTCATTCCCCGAGGAACGGTGCCGCAAAACTCGTATGGGAGGGCCATTTTACCCACTGATGCACCGAAAAACACACAGTTGAATCTTTAACAACAGACGCACCCAATCATTTCCGTTTGACCCAAAACTCATGTTTGGTGGGTTTTTGGCACTTTCATTTCGGAGGAACGGTGCCGCAAAACTCGCGCAGGAGGCCATTTTCCCCACTGATGCACCGAAAAACTAATGGTTGAATTTTTCACAACGGACGCGCCCAATCATCTCCGTTTGACCCAAAACTCATGTTTGGTGGGTTTTTGGCACTTTCATTCCCGGAGGAACGGTGCCGCAAAACTCGTATGAGTGGGCCATTTTACCCACTGATGCACCGAAAAACTAATGTTGAATTTTTCACAACGGACGCACCCAATCATCTCCGTTTGACCCAAAACTCATGTTTGGTGGGTTTTTGGCACATTCATTCCCCGAGGAACGGTGCCGCAAAACTCGTATGGGAGGGCCATTTTACCCACTGATGCACCGAAAAACACACAGTTGAATCTTTAACAACAGACGCACCCAATCATCCCCATTTGACCCAAAACTCATGTTTGGTGGGTTTTTGGCACTTTCATTTTCGGAGGAACGGTGCCACAAAACACGCGCAGGAGGGCCATTTTAACCACAGATGCACCAAAAAACTCATGGTTGACTTTTTCACAACGGACGCACCCAATCATTTCCGTTTGACCCAAAACTCATGTTTGGTGGGTTTTTGGCACTTTCATTTCCGGAGGAACGGTGCCGCAAAACTCGCGCAGGAGGGCCATTTTACCCACTGATGCACCGAAAAACTAATGGTTGAATTTTTCACAACGGACGCGCCCAATCATCTCCGTTTGACCCAAAACTCATGTTTGGTGGGTTTTTGGCACTTTCATTCCCGGAGGAACGGTGCCGCAAAACTCGTATGGGAGGGCCATTTTACCCACGGATGCACCGAAAAACACACAGTTGAATCTTGCACAACGGACGCACCCAATCATCTCCGTTTGACCCAAAACTCATGTTTGGTGGGTTTTTGGCACTTCCATTTTTGGAGGAACGGTGCTGCAAAACTCGCGCAAGAGGGCCGTTTTAACCACGGATGCACCGTCAAACTCACGTTTGAATTTTTGAAACGGACGAACCCAATCATCCCCGTTTGACCCAAAACTCATGTTTGGTGGGTTTTGGCACTTTCATTTCCGGACGAACGGTGTCGCAAAACTCGTGCAGGAGGGCCGTTTTAACCACTGATGCACCGAAAAACTAGTGGTTGAATTTTCACAACGGACGCGCCCAATCATCTCCGTTTGACCCAAAACTCATGTTTGGTGGGTTTTTGGCACTTTCATTTCCAGAGGAACGGTGCCGCAAAACTCGTATGGGAGGGCCATTTTACCCACTGATGCACCGAAAAACTAATGTTGAATTTTTCACAACGGACGCACCCAATCATCTCCGTTTCACCCAAAACTCATGTTTGGTGGGTTTTTGGCACTTTCATTCCCGGAGGAACGGTGCCGCAAAACTCGTATGGGAGGGCAATTTTACCCACTGATGCACCGAAAAATACACAATTGAATCTTTCCCAACGGACGCACCCAATCATCTCCATTTGACCCAAAACTCATGTTTGGTGGGTTTTTGGCACTTTCATTTCCAGAGGAACGGTGCCTGCAAAACTCGTATAGGAGGGCCATTTTACCCACGGATGCACCGAAAAACACACAGTTGAATCTTGCACAACGGACGCACCCAATCATCTCCGTTTGACCCAAAACTCATGTTTGGTGGGTTTTTGGCACTTTCATTTTTGGAGGAACGGTGCCGCAAAACTTGCGCAGGAGGGCCGTTTTAACCACGGATGCACCGAAAAACTCACGGTTGAATTTTTTGAAACGGACGAACCCAATCATCCCCGTTTGACCCAAAACTCATGTTTGGTGGGTTTTTGGCACTTTCATTTCCGGAGGAACGGTGCCGCAAAACTCGCGCACGAGGGCCGTTTTAACCACTGATGCACCGAAAAATTCAAGTTTGAAATTTTCACAACGGACGCACCCAATCATCTCCGTTTGACCCAAAACTCATGTTTGGTGGGTTTTTGGCACTTTCATTTCCGGAGGAACGGTGCCGCAAAACTCGTATGGGAGGGCCATTTTACCCACGGATGCACCGAAAAACACACAGTTGAATCTTTCACAACAGACGCACCCAATCATCCCCATTTGACCCAAAACTCATGTTTGGTGGGTTTTTGGCACTTTCATTTTCGGAGGAACGGTGCCGCAAAACTCGCGCAGGAGGGCCGTTTTAACCACTGATGCACCAAAAAACACATGGTTGACTTTTTCACAACGGACGCACACAATCATCTCCGTTTGACCCAAAACTCATGTTTGGTGGGGTTTTGGCACTTTCATTTCCTGAGGAACGGTGCCGCAAAACTCGCGCAGAAGGGCCATTTTACCCACTGATGCACCAAAAAACTAATGGTTGAATTTTTCACAACGGACGCGCCCAATCATCTCCGTTTGACCCAAAACTCATGTTTGGTGGGTTTTTGGCACTTTCATTTCCGGAGGAACGGTGCCGCAAAACTCGTATGGGAGGGCCATTTAGCCATGGATGCAGTGAAAAACACACAGTTGAATCTTTCACAACAGACGCACCCAATCATCCCCATTTGACCCAAAACTCATGTTTGGTGGGTGTTTGGCACTTTCATTTTCGGAGGAACGGTGCCGCAAAACTCGCGCAGGAGGGCCGTTTTAACCACTGATGCACCAAAAAAACTCATGGTTGACTTTTTCACAACGGATGCACCCAATCATCTACGTTTGACCCAAAACTCATGTTTGGTGGGTTTTTGGCACTTTCATTTCTGGAGGAACGGTGCCGCAAAACTCGCGCACGAGGGCCGTTTTAACCACTGATGCACCGAAAAATTCAAGTTTGAAATTTTCACAACGGACGCACCCAATCTTCTCCGTTTGACCCAAAACTCATGTTTGGTGGGTTTTTGGCACTTTCATTTCCGGAGGAACGGTGCTGCAAAACTCGCGCAGGAGGGCCGTTTTACCCACTGATGCACCGAAAAACTCATGGTTGAATTTTTCACAATGGACGCACCGAATCATCTCCGTTTGACCCAAAAGTCATGTTTGGTGGGTTTTTGGCATTTCATTTCCGAAGGAACGGTGCCGCAAAACTCGCGCAGGAGGACCGTTTTCACCACTGATGCACCGAAAAATTCACGGTTGAATTTTTCGCAACGGACGCACCCAATCATCCCCATTTGACCCAAAACTCATGTTTGGTGGGTTTTTGGCACTTTCATTTCTGGAGGAACGGTGCCGCAAAACTCGCGCAGGAGTGCCGTTTTAACCACTGATGCACCGAAAAACTCATGTTTGACTTTTTCACAACGGACGCACCCAATCATCTCCGTTTGACCCAAAACTCATGTTTGGTGGGTTTTTTGCACTTTCATTTCTGGAGGAACGGTGCCGCAAAACTCGCGCACGAGGGCCGTTTTAACCACTGATGCACCGAAAAATTCACGGTTGAATTTTTTGAAACGGACGAACCCAATCATCCCCGTTTGACCCAAAACTCATGTTTGGTGGGTTTTTGGCACTTTCATTTCCGGAGGAACGGTGCCGCAAATCTCGTGCAGGAGGGCCGTTTTAACCACAATGCACCGAAAAAACTCATGTTGAATTTTTCACAACGGACGCACCCAATCATGTCTGTTTGACCCAAAACTCATGTTTGCTGGATTTTTGGCACTTTCATTTCCGGAGGAACGGTGCCGCAAAACTCGTATGGGAGGGCCATTTTACCCACGGATGCACCGAAAAACACACAGTTGAATCTTTCACAACAGACGCACCCAATCATCCCCATTTGACCCAAAACTCATGTTTGGTGGGTTTTTGGCACTTTCATTTCTGGAGAAACGGTGCCACAAAACTCGTATAGGAGGGCCATTTTACCCACGGATGCACCGAAAAACACACAGTTGAATCTTGCACAACGGACGCACCCAATCATCTCCGTTTGACCCAAAACTCATGTTTGGTGGGTTTTTGGCACTTTCATTCCCAGAGGGACGGTGCCGCAAAACTCGTATGGGAGGGCCATTTTACCCACTGATGCACCGAAAAATACACAATTGAATCTTTCCCAACGGACGCACCCAATCATCTCCATTTGACCCAAAACTCATGTTTGGTGGGTTTGTGGCACTTTCATTTCCGGAGGAACTGTGCCGCAAAACTCGTATGGGAGGGCCATTTTACCCACGGATGCACCGAAAAACACACAGTTGAATCTTGCACAACGGACGCACCCAATCTTCTCCGTTTGACCCAAAACTCATGTTTGGTGGGTTTTTGGCACTTTCATTTTTGGAGGAACGGTGCTGCAAAACTTGCGCAGGAGGGCCGTTTTAACCACGGATGCACCGAAAAACTCACGGTTCAATTTTTTGAAACGGACGAACCCAATCATCCCGTTTGACCCAAAACTCATGTTTGGTGGGTTTTTGGCACTTTCATTTCCGGAGGAACGGTGCCGCAAATCTCGTGCAGGAGGGCCGTTTTCACCACTGATGCACCGAAAAACTCACGGTTGAATTTTTCACAACGGACGCACCCAATCATCTCCGTTTAACCCAAAACTCATATTTGATGGGTTTTTGGCACTTTCATTTCCGGAGGAACGGTGCCGCAAAACTCGTATGGGAGGGCCATTTTACCCATGGATGCACCGAAAAACACACAGTTCAATGTTTCACAACAGACGCACGCAATCATCCCCATTTGACCCAAAACTCATGTTTGATGGGTTTTTGGCACTTTCATTTCCGGAGGAACGGTGCCGCAAAACTCGTATGGGAGGGCCATTTTACCCACGGTTGCACCGAAAAACACACAGTTGAATCTTTCACAACAGACGCACCCAATCATCCCCATTTGACCCAAAACTCATGATTGGTGGGTTTTTGGCACTTTCATTTTCGGAGGAACGGTGCCACAAAACTCGCGCAGGAGGGCCATTTTAACCACTGATGCACCAAAAAACTCATGGTTGAATTTTTCACAACGGACGTGCCCAATCATCTCCGTTTGACCCAAAACTCATGTTTGGTGGGTTTTTGGCACTTTCATTCCCGGAGGAATGGTGCCGCAAAACTCGTATGGGAGGGCCATTTTACCCACTGATGCACCGAAAAACTAATGGTTGAATTTTTCACAACGGACGCACCCAATCATCTCCGTTTGACCCAAAACTCATGTTTGGTGGGTTTTTGGCACTTTCATTCCCGGAGGAACGGTGCCGCAAAACTCGTATGGGAGGGCCATTTTACCCACTGATGCACCGAAAAATACACAATTGAATCTTTCCCAACGGACGCACCCAATCATCCCCATTTGACCCAAAACTCATGTTTGGTGGGTTTTTGGCACTTTCATTTTCGGAGGAACGGTGCCACAAAACTCGCGCAGGAGGGACATTTTAACCACTGTTGCACCAAAAAACTCATGGTTGACTTTTTCATAACAGACACACCCAATCATCTCCGTTTGACCCAAAACTCATGTTTGGTGGGTTTTTGGCACTTTCATTTCCGGAGGAACGGTGCCGCAAAACTCGCGCAGGAGGGCCATTTTACCCACTGATGCACCGAAAAACTAATGGTTGAATTTTTCACAACGGACGCACCCAATCATCTCCGTTTGACCCAAAACTCATGTTTGGTGGGTTTTTGGCACTTTCATTCCCGGAGGAATGGTGCCGCAAAACTCGTATGGGAGGGCAATTTTACCCACTGATGCACCGAAAAATACACAATTGAATCTTTCCCAACGGACGCACCCAATCATCTCCATTTGACCCAAAACTCATGTTTGGTGGGTTTTTGGCACTTTCATTTCCAGAGGAACGGTGCCGCAAAACTCGTATAGGAGGGCCATTTTACCCACGGATGCACCGAAAAACACACAGTTGAATCTTGCACAACGGACGCACCCAATCATCTCCGTTTGACCCAAAACTCATGTTTGGTGGGTTTTTGGCACTTTCATTTTTGGAGGAACGGTGCCGCAAAACTTGCGCAGGAGGGCCGTTTTAACCACGGATGCACCGAAAAACTCACGGTTGAATTTTTTGAAACGGACGAACCCAATCATCCCCGTTTGACCCAAAACTCATGTTTGGTGGGTTTTTGGCACTTTCATTTCCGGAGGAACGGTGCCGCAAAACTCGCGCACGAGGGCCGTTTTAACCACTGATGCACCGAAAAATTCAAGTTTGAAATTTTAACAATGGACGCACCCAATCATCTCCGTTTGACCCAAAACTCATGTTTGGTGGGTTTTTGGCACTTTCATTTCCGGAGGAACGGTGCCGCAAAACTCGTATGGGAGGGCCATTTTACCCACGGATGCACCGAAAAACACACAGTTGAATCTTTCACAACAGACGCACCCAATCATTCCCATTTGACCCAAAACTCATGTTTGGTGGGTTTTTGGCACTTTCATTTTCGGAGGAACGGTGCCGCAAAACTCGCGCAGGAGGGCCGTTTTAACCACTGATGCACCAAAAAACTCATGGTTGACTTTTTCACAACGGACGCACACAATCATCTCCGTTTGACCCAAAACTCATGTTTGGTGGGGTTTTGGCACTTTCATTTCCTGAGGAACGGTGCCGCAAAACTCGCGCAGAAGGGCCATTTTACCCACTGATGCTCCAAAAAACTAATGGTTGAATTTTTCACAACGGATGCGCCCAATCATCTCCGTTTGACCCAAAACTCATGTTTGGTGGGTTTTTGGCACTTTCATTTCCGGAGGAACGGTGCCGCAAAACTCGTATGGGAGGGCCATTTTACCCATGGATGCAGTGAAAAACACACAGTTGAATCTTTCACAACAGACGCACCCAATCATCCCCATTTGACCCAAAACTCATGTTTGGTGGGTGTGTGGCACTTTCATTTTCGGAGGAACGGTGCCGCAAAACTCGCGCAGGAGGGCCGTTTTAACCACTGATGCACCAAAAAACTCATGGTTGACTTTTTCACAACGGATGCACCCAATCATCTCCGTTTGACCCAAAACTCATGTTTGGTGGGTTTTTGGCACTTTCATTTCTGGAGGAACGGTGCCGCAAAACTCGCGCACGAGGGCCGTTTTAACCACTGATGCACCGAAAAATTCAAGTTTGAAATTTTCACAACGGACGCACCCAATCTTCTCCGTTTGACCCAAAACTCATGTTTGGTGGGTTTTTGGCACTTTCATTTCCGGAGGAACGGTGCCGCAAAACTCGCTCAGGAGGGCCGTTTTACCCACTGATGCACCGAAAAACTCATGGTTGAATTTTCCACAATGGACGCACCGAATCATCTCCGTTTGACCCAAAAGTCATGTTTGGTGGGTTTTTGGCATTTCATTTCCGAAGGAACGGTGCCGCAAAACTCGCGCAGGAGGACCGTTTTCACCACTGATGCACCGAAAAATTCACGGTTGAATTTTTCGCAACGGACGCACCCAATCATCCCCATTTGACCCAAAACTCATGTTTGGTGGGTTTTTGGCACTTTCATTTCTGGAGGAACGGTGCCGCAAAACTCGCGCAGGAGTGCCGTTTTAACCACTGATGCACCGAAAAACTCATGTTTGACTTTTTCACAACGGACGCACCCAATCATCTCCGTTTGACCCAAAACTCATGTTTGGTGGGTTTTTTGCACTTTCATTTCTGGAGGAACGGTGCCGCAAAACTCGCGCACGAGGGCCGTTTTAACCACTGATGCACCGAAAAATTCACGGTTGAATTTTTTGAAACGGACGAACCCAATCATCCCCGTTTGACCCAAAACTCATGTTTGGTGGGTTTTTGGCACTTTCATTTCCGGAGGAACGGTGCCGCAAATATCGTGCAGGAGGACCGTTTTAACCACAAATGCACCGAAAAACTCATGGTTGAATTTTTCACAACGGACGCACCCAATCATGTCTGTTTGACCCAAAACTCATGTTTGATGGGTTTTTGGCACTTTCATTTCCGGAGGAACGGTGCCGCAAAACTCGTATGGGAGGGCCATTTTACCCACGGATGCACCGAAAAACACACAGTTGAATCTTTCACAACAGACGCACCCAATCATCCCCATTTGACCCAAAACTCATGTTTGGTGGGTTTTTGGCACTTTCATTTTCGGAGGAACGGTGCCACAAAACTCGCGCAGGAGGGCCATTTTAACCACAGATGCACCAAAAAACTCATGGTTGACTTTTTCACAACGGACGCACCCAATCATTTCTGTTTGACCCAAAACTCATGTTTGGTGGGTTTTTGGCACTTTCATTTCCGGAGGAACGGTGCCGCAAAACTCGCGCAGGAGGGCCATTTTACCCACTGATGCACCGAAAAACTAATCGTTGAATTTTTCACAACGGACGCGCCCAATCATCTCCGTTTGACCCAAAACTCATGTTTGGTGGGTTTTTGGCACTTTCATTCCCGGAGGAACGGTGCCGCAAAACTCGTATGAGTGGGCCATTTTACCCACTGATGCACCGAAAAACTAATGGTTGAATTTTTCACAACGGACGCACCCAATCATCTCCGTTTGACCCAAAACTCATGTTTGGTGGGTTTTTGGCACATTCATTCCCAGAGGAACGGTGCCGCAAAACTCGTATGGGAGGGCCATTTTACCCACTGATGCACCGAAAAACACACAGTTGAATCTTTCACAACAGACGCACCCAATCATCCCCATTTGACCCAAAACTCATGTTTGGTGGGTTTTTGGCACTTTCATTTTCGGAGGAACGGTGCCACAAAACACGCGCAGGAGGGCCATTTTAACCACAGATGCACCAAAAAACTCATGGTTGACTTTTTCACAACGGACGCACCCAATCATTTCCGTTTGACCCAAAACTCATGTTTGGTGGGTTTTTGGCACTTTCATTTCCGGAGGAACGGTGCCGCAAAACTCGCGCAGGAGGGCCATTTTACCCACTGATGCACCGAAAAACTAATGGTTGAATTTTTCACAACGGACGCGCCCAATCATCTCCGTTTGACCCAAAACTCATGTTTGGTGGGTTTTTGGCACTTTCATTCCCGGAGGAACGGTGCCGCAAAACTCGTATGGGAGGGCCATTTTACCCACGGATGCACCGAAAAACACACAGTTGAATCTTGCACAACGGACGCACCCAATCATCTCCGTTTGACCCAAAACTCATGTTTGGTGGGTTTTTGGCACTTTCATTTTTGGAGGAACGGTGCTGCAAAACTCGCGCAAGAGGGCCGTTTTAACCACGGATGCACCGTCAAACTCACGTTTGAATTTTTTGAAACGGACGAACCCAATCATCCCCGTTTGACCCAAAACTCATGTTTGGTGGGTTTTTGGCACTTTCATTTCCGGACGAACGGTGTCGCAAAACTCGTGCAGGAGGGCCGTTTTAACCACTGATGCACCGAAAAACTAGTGGTTGAATTTTTCACAACGGACGCGCCCAATCATCTCCGTTTGACCCAAAACTCATGTTTGGTGGGTTTTTGGCACTTTCATTTCCAGAGGAACGGTGCCGCAAAACTCGTATGGGAGGGCCATTTTAGCCACTGATGCACCGAAAAACTAATGGTTGAATTTTTCACAACGGACGCACCCAATCATCTCCGTTTCACCCAAAACTCATGTTTGGTGGGTTTTTGGCACTTTCATTCCCGGAGGAACGGTGCCGCAAAACTCGTATGGGAGGGCAATTTTACCCACTGATGCACCGAACAATACACAATTGAATCTTTCCCAACGGACGCACCCAATCATCTCCATTTGACCCAAAACTCATGTTTGGTGGGTTTTTGGAACTTTCATTTCCAGAGGAACGGTGCCGCAAAACTCGTATAGGAGGGCCATTTTACCCACGGATGCACCGAAAAACACACAGTTGAATCTTGCACAACGGACGCACCCAATCATCTCCGTTTGACCCAAAACTCATGTTTGGTGGGTTTTTGGCACTTTCATTTTTGGAGGAACGGTGCCGCAAAACTTGCGCAGGAGGGCCGTTTTAACCACGGATGCACCGAAAAACTCACGGTTGAATTTTTTGAAACGGACGAACCCAATCATCCCCGTTTGACCCAAAACTCATGTTTGGTGGGTTTTTGGCACTTTCATTTCCGGAGGAACGGTGCCGCAAAACTCGCGCACGAGGGCCGTTTTAACCACTGATGCACCGAAAAATTCAAGTTTGAAATTTTCACAACGGACGCACCCAATCATCTCCGTTTGACCCAAAACTCATGTTTGGTGGGTTTTTGGCACTTTCATTTCCGGAGGAACGGTGCCGCAAAACTCGTATGGGAGGGCCATTTTACCCACGGATGCACCGAAAAACACACAGTTGAATCTTTCACAACAGACGCACCCAATCATCCCCATTTGACCCAAAACTCATGTTTGGTGGGTTTTTGGCACTTTCATTTTCGGAGGAACGGTGCCGCAAAACTCGCGCAGGAGGGCCGTTTTAACCACTGATGCACCAAAAAACTCATGGTTGACTTTTTCACAACGGACGCACACAATCATCTCCGTTTGACCCAAAACTCATGTTTGGTGGGGTTTTGGCACTTTCATTTTCCTGAGGAACGGTGCCGCAAAACTCGCGCAGAAGGGCCATTTTACCCACTGATGCACCAAAAAACTAATGGTTGAATTTTTCACAACGGACGCGCCCAATCATCTCCGTTTGACCCAAAACTCATGTTTGGTGGGTTTTTGGCACTTTCATTTCCGGAGGAACAGTGCCGCAAAACTCGTATGGGAGGGCCATTTTACCCATGGATGCAGTGAAAAACACACAGTTGAATCTTTCACAACAGACGCACCCAATCATCCCCATTTGACCCAAAACTCATGTTTGGTGGGTGTGTGGCACTTTCATTTTCGGAGGAACGGTGCCGCAAAACTCGCGCAGGAGGGCCGTTTTAACCACTGATGCACCAAAAAACTCATGGTTGACTTTTTCACAACGGATGCACCCAATCATCTCCGTTTGACCCAAAACTCATGTTTGGTGGGTTTTTGGCACTTTCATTTCTGGAGGAACGGTGCCGCAAAACTCGCGCACGAGGGCCGTTTTAACCACTGATGCACCGAAAAATTCAAGTTTGAAATTTTCACAACGGACGCACCCAATCTTCTCCGTTTGACCCAAAACTCATGTTTGGTGGGTTTTTGGCACTTTCATTTCCGGAGGAACGGTGCCGCAAAACTCGCGCAGGAGGGCCGTTTTACCCACTGATGCACCGAAAAACTCATGGTTGAATTTTTCACAATGGACGCACCGAATCATCTCCGTTTGACCCAAAAGTCATGTTTGGTGGGTTTTTGGCATTTCATTTCCGAAGGAACGGTGCCGCAAAACTCGCGCAGGAGGACCGTTTTCACCACTGATGCACCGAAAAATTCACGGTTGAATTTTTCGCAACGGACGCACCCAATCATCCCCATTTGACCCAAAACTCATGTTTGGTGGGTTTTTGGCACTTTCATTTCTGGAGGAACGGTGCCGCAAAACTCGCGCAGGACTGCCGTTTTAACCACTGATGCACCGAAAAACTCATGTTTGACTTTTTCACAACGGACGCACCCAATCATCTCCGTTTGACCCAAAACTCATGTTTGGTGGGTTTTTTGCACTTTCATTTTTGGAGGAACGGTGCCGCAAAACTCGCGCACGAGGGCCGTTTTAACCACTGATGCACCGAAAAATTCACGGTTGAATTTTTTGAAACGGACGAACCCAATCATCCCCGTTTGACCCAAAACTCATGTTTGGTGGGTTTTTGGCACTTTCATTTCCGGAGGAACGGTGCCGCAAATCTCGTGCAGGAGGGCCGTTTTAACCACAAATGCACCGAAAAACTCATGGTTGAATTTTTCACAACGGACGCACCCAATCATGTCTGTTTGACCCAAAACTCATGTTTGATGGGTTTTTGGCACTTTCATTTCCGGAGGAACGGTGCCGCAAAACTCGTATGGGAGGGCCATTTTACCCACGGATGCACCGAAAAACACACAGTTGAATCTTTCACAACAGACGCACCCAATCATCCCCATTTGACCCAAAACTCATGTTTGGTGGGTTTTTGGCACTTTCATTTCTGGAGAAACGGTGCCACAAAACTCGTATAGGAGGGCCATTTTACCCACGGATGCACCGAAAAACACACAGTTGAATCTTGCACAACGGACGCACCCAATCATCTCCGTTTGACCCAAAACTCATGTTTGGTGGGTTTTTGGCACTTTCATTCCCAGAGGGACGGTGCCGCAAAACTCGTATGGGAGGGCCATTTTACCCACTGATGCACCGAAAAATACACAATTGAATCTTTCCCAACGGACGCACCCAATCATCTCCATTTGACCCAAAACTCATGTTTGGTGGGTTTGTGGCACTTTCATTTCCGGAGGAACGGTGCCGCAAAACTCGTATGGGAGGGCCATTTTACCCACGGATGCACCGAAAAACACACAGTTGAATCTTGCACAACGGACGCACCCAATCTTCTCCGTTTGACCCAAAACTGATGTTTGGTGGGTTTTTGGCACTTTCATTTTTGGAGGAACGGTGCTGCAAAACTTGCGCAGGAGGGCCGTTTTAACCACGGATGCACCGAAAAACTCACGGTTCAATTTTTTGAAACGGACGAACCCAATCATCCCGTTTTGACCCAAAACTCATGTTTGGTGGGTTTTTGGCACTTTCATTTCCGGAGGAACGGTGCCGCAAATCTCGTGCAGGAGGGCCGTTTTCACCACTGATGCACCGAAAAACTCACGGTTGAATTTTTCACAACGGACGCACCCAATCATCTCCGTTTAACCCAAAACTCATATTTGATGGGTTTTTGGCACTTTCATTTCCGGAGGAACTGTGCCGCAAAACTCGTATGGGAGGGCCATTTTACCCATGGATGCACCGAAAAACACACAGTTCAATGTTTCACAACAGACGCACGCAATCATCCCCATTTGACCCAAAAATCATGTTTGATGGGTTTTTGGCACTTTCATTTCCGGAGGAACGGTGCCGCAAAACTCGTATGGGAGGGCCATTTTACCCACGGTTGCACCGAAAAACACACAGTTGAATCTTTCACAACAGACGCACCCAATCATCCCCATTTGACCCAAAACTCATGATTGGTGGGTTTTTGGCACTTTCATTTTCGGAGGAACAGTGCCACAAAACTCGCGCAGGAGGGCCATTTTAACCACTGATGCACCAAAAAACTCATGGTTGAATTTTTCACAACGGACGTGCCCAATCATCTCCGTTTGACCCAAAACTCATGTTTGGTGGGTTTTTGGCACTTTCATTCCCGGAGGAATGGTGCCGCAAAACTCGTATGGGAGGGCCATTTTACCCACTGATGCACCGAAAAACTAATGGTTGAATTTTTCACAACGGACGCACCCAATCATCTCCGTTTGACCCAAAACTCATGTTTGGTGGGTTTTTGGCACTTTCATTCCCGGAGGAACGGTGCCGCAAAACTCGTATGGGAGGGCCATTTTACCCACTGATGCACCGAAAAATACACAATTGAATCTTTCCCAACGGACGCACCCAATCATCCCCATTTGACCCAAAACTCATGTTTGGTGGGTTTTTGGCACTTTCATTTTCGGAGGAACGGTGCCACAAAACTCGCGCAGCAGGGACATTTTAACCACTGTTGCACCAAAAAACTCATGGTTGACTTTTTCATAACAGACACACCCAATCATCTCCGTTTGACCCAAAACTCATGTTTGGTGGGTTTTTGGCACTTTCATTTCCGGAGGAACGGTGCCGCAAAACTCGCGCAGGAGGGCCATTTTACCCACTGATGCACCGAAAAACTAATGGTTGAATTTTTCACAACGGACGCACCCAATCATCTCCGTTTGACCCAAAACTCATGTTTGGTGGGTTTTTGGCACTTTCATTCCCGGAGGAACGGTGCCGCAAAACTCGTATGGGAGGGCCATTTTACCCACTGATGCACCGAAAAATACACAATTGAATCTTTCCCAACGGACGCACCCAATCATCTCCATTTGACCCAAAACTCATGTTTGGTGGGTTTTTGGCACTTTCATTTCCGGAGGAACGGTGCCGCAAAAATCGTGCAGGAGGGCCATTTTAACCACTAATGCACCGAAAAACTCATGGTTGAATTTTTCACAACGGACGCACCCAATCATCTCCGTTTGACCCAAAACTCATGTTTGATGGGTTTTTGGCACTTTCATTTCCGGAGGAACGGTGCCGCAAAACTCGTATGGGAGGGCCATTTTACCCACGGATGCACCGAAAAACACACAGTTGAATCTTTCACAACAGACGCACCCAATCATCCCCATTTGACCCAAAACTCATGTTTGGTGGGTTTTTGGCACTTTCATTTTCGGAGAAACGGTGCCACAAAACTCGCGCAGGAGGGCCATTTTAACCACTGATGCACCAGAAAACTCATGGTTGACTTTTTCATAACGGACACACCCAATCATCTCCGTTTGACCCAAAACTCATGTTTGGTGGGTTTTTGGCACTTTCATTTCCGGAGGAACGGTGCCGCAAAACTCGCGCAGGAGGGCCATTTTACCCACTGATGCACCGAAAAACTAATGGTTGAATTTTTCACAACGGACGCGCCCAATCATCTCCGTTTGACCCAAAACTCATGTTTGGTGGGTTTTTGGCACTTTCATTCTCGGAGGAATGGTGCCGCAAAACTCGTATGGGAGGGCCATTTTACCCACTGATGCACCGAAAAACTAATGGTTGAATTTTTCACAACGGACGCACCCAATCATCTCCGTTTGACCCAAAACTCATGTTTGGTGGGTTTTTGGCACTTTCATTCCCGGAGGAACGGTGCCGCAAAACTCGTATGGGAGGGCCATTTTACCCACGGATGCACCGAAAAATACACAATTGAATCTTTCCCAACGGATGCACCCAATCATCCCCATTTGACCCAAAACTCATGTTTGGTGGGTTTTTGGCACTTTCATTTTCGGAGGAACGGTGCCACAAAACTCGCGCAGGAGGGCCGTTTTAACCACGGATGCACCGAAAAACTCACGGTTGAATTTTTTGAAACGGACGAACCAAATCATCCCCGTTTGACCCAAAACTCATGTTTCGTGGGTTTTTGGCACTTTCATTTCCGGAGGAACGGTGCCGCAAAACTCGCGCAGGAGGGCCATTTTACCCACTGATGCACCGAAAAACTAATGGTTGAATTTTTCACAACGGACGCGCCCAATCATCTCCGTTTGACCCAAAACTCAAGTTTGGTGGGTTTTTGGCACTTTCATTCCCGGAGGAATGGTTCCGCAAAACTCGTATGGGAGGGCCATTTTACCCACTGATGCACCGAAAAACTAATGGTTGAATTTTTCACAACGGACGCACCCAATCATCTCCGTTTGACCTAAAACTCATGTTTGGTGGGTTTTTGGCACTTTCATTCCCGGAGGAACGGTGCCGCAAAACTCGTATGGGAGGGCCATTTTACCCATTGATGCACCGAAAAATACACAATTGAATCTTTCCCAACGGACGCACCCAATCATCTCCCTTTGACCCAAAACTCATGTTTGGTGGGTTTTTGGCACTTTCATTTCCTTGAGAAACGGTGCCACAAAACTCGTATAGGAGGGCCATTTTACCCACGGATGCACCGAAAAACACACAGTTGAATCTTGCACAACGGACGCACCCAATCATCTCCGTTTGACCCAAAACTCATGTTTGGTGGGTTTTTGGCACTTTCATTCCCGGAGGAACGGTGCCGCAAAACTCGTATGGGAGGGCCATTTTACCCACGGATGCACCGAAAAACACACAGTTGAATCTTGCACAACGGACGCGCCCAATCATCTCCGTTTGACCCAAAACTCATGTTAGGTTGGTTTTTGGCACTTTCATTTCCGGAGGAACGGTGCCGCAAAACTCGCGCAGGAGGGCCATTTTACCCACTGATGCTCCGAAAAACTAATGGTTGAATTTTTCTCAACGGACGCGCCCAATCATCTCCGTATGACCCAAAACTCATGTTTGGTGGGTTTTCTGCACATTCATTCCCGGAGGAATGGTGCCGCAAAACTCGTATGGGAGGGCCATTTTACCCACTGATGCACCGAAAAACTAATGGTTGAATTTTTCACAACGGACGCACCCAATCATCTCCGTTTGACCCAAAACTCATGTTTGGTGGGTTTTTGGCACTTTCATTTCCGGAGGAACGGTGCCGCAAAACTCGTGCAGGAGGGCCGTTTTAGCCACTGATGGACCGAAAAACTCACGGTTGAATTTTTCACAACGGACGCACCCAATCATCTCCGTTTAACCCAAAACTCATATTTGATGGGTTTTTGGCACTTTCATTTCCGGAGGAACGGTGCCGCAAAACTCGTATGGGAGGGCCATTTTACCCATGGATGCACCGAAAAACACACAGTTGAATGTTTCACAACGGACGCACCCAATCATCTCCGTTTGACCCAAAACTCATGTTTGGTGGGTTTTTGGCACTTTCATTTCCGGAGGAACGGTGCCGCAAAACTCGTGCAGGAGGGCCGTTTTAACCACTGATGGACCGAAAAACTCACGGTTGAATTTTTCACAACGGACGCACCCAATCATCTCCGTTTAACCCAAAACTCATATTTGATGGGTTTTTGGCACTTTCATTTCCGGAGGAACGGTGCCGCAAAACTCGTATGGGAGGGCCATTTTACCCATGGATGCACCGAAAAACACACAGTTGAATGTTTCACAACGGACACACCCAATCATCTCCGTTTGACCCAAAACTCATGTTTGGTGGGTTTTTGACACTTTCATTTCCGGAGGAACGGTGCCGCAAAACTCGCGCAGGAGGGCCGTTTTATCCACTGATGTACCGAAAAACTCATGGTTGAATTTTTCACAATGGACGCACCCAATCATCCCCGTTTGACCTAAAACTCATGTTTGGTGGGTTTTTGGCAATTTCATTTCCGGAGGAACGGTGCCGCAAAACTCGTATGGGAGGGCCATTTTACCCACGGATGCACCGAAAAACACACAGTTGAATCTTGCACAATGGACGCACCCAATCATCTCCGTTTGACCCAAAACTCATGTTTGGTGGGTTTTTGGCACTTTCATTTTTGGAGGAACGGTGCTGCAAAACTTGCGCAGGAGGGCCGTTTTAACCACGGATGCACCGAAAAACTCACGGTTGAATTTTTTGAAACGGACGAACCCAATCATCTCCGTTTGACCCAAAACTCATGTTTGGTGGGTTTTTGGCACTTTCATTTCCGGAGGAACGGTGCCGCAAAACTCGTGCAGGAGGGCCGTTTTAACCACTGATGCACCGAAAAACTCACGGTTGAATTTTTCACAACAGACGCACCCAATCATCTCCGTTTAACCCAAAACTCATATTTGATGGGTTTTTGGCACTTTCATTTCCGGAGGAACGGTGCCGCAAAACTCGTATGGGAGGGCCATTTTACCCATGGATGCACCGAAAAACACACAGTTGAATCTTTCCCAACGGACGCACCCAATCATCTCCATTTGACCCAAAACTCATGTTAGGTGGGTTTTTGGCACTTTCATTTCCGGAGGAACGGTGCCGCAAAACTCGCGCAGGAGGGCCATTTTACCCACTGATGCTCCGAAAAACTAATGGTTGAATTTTTGACAACGGACGCGCCCAATCATCTCTGTTTGACCCAAAACTCATGTTTGGTGGGTTTTTGGCACTTTCATTCCCGGAGGAATGGTGCCGCAAAACTCGTATGGGAGGGCCATTTTACCCACTGATGCACCGAAAAACTAATGGTTGAATTTTTCACAACGGACGCACCCAATCATCTCCGTTTGACCCAAAACTCATGTTTGGTGGGTTTTTGGCACTTTCATTCCGGGAGGAACGGTGCCGCAAAACTCGTATGGGAGGGCCCTTTTACCCACTGATGCACCGAAAAATACACAATTGAATCTTTCCCAACGGACGCACCCAATCATCCCCATTTGACCCAAAACTCATGTTTGGTGGGTTTTTGGCACTTTCATTTTCGGAGGAACGGTGCCACAAAACTCGCGCAGGAGGGCCATTTTAACCACTGTTGCACCAAAAAACTCATGGTTGACTTTTTCATAACGGACACACCCAATCATCTCCGTTTGACCCAAAACTCATGTTTGGTGGGTTTTTGGCACTTTCATTTCCGGAGGAACGGTGCCGCAAAACTCGCGCAGGAGGGCCATTTTACCCACTGATGCACCGAAAAACTAATGGTTGAATTTTTCACAACGGACGCACCCAATCATCTCCGTTTGACCCAAAACTCATGTTTGGTGGGTTTTTGGCACTTTCATTCCCGGAGGAATGGTACCGCAAAACTCGTATGGGAGGGCCATTTTACCCACTGATGCACCGAAAAACTAATGGTTGAATTTTTCACAACGGACGCACCCAATCATCTCCGTTTGACCCAAAACTCATGTTTGGTGGGTTTTTGGCACTTTCATTTCCGGAGGAACGGTGCCGCAAAACTCGTGCAGGAGGGCCGTTTTAGCCACTGATGGACCGAAAAACTCACGGTTGAATTTTTCACAACGGACGCACCCAATCATCTCCGTTTGACCCAAAACTCATGTTTGATGGGTTTTTGGCATTTCATTTTCGAAGGAACGGTGCCGCAATACTCGCGCAGGAGGACCGTTTTCACCACTGATGCACCGAAAAAATCACGGTTGAATTTTTCGCAACGGACGCACCCAATCATCCCCATTTGACCCAAAACTCATGTTTGGTGGGTTATTGGCACTTTCATTTCTAGAGGAACGGTGCCGCAAAAATCGCGCAGGAGTGCCATTTTACCCATGGATGCACCGAAAAACACACAGTTGAATCTTTCCCAACGGACGCACCCAATCATCTCCATTTGACCCAAAACTCATGTTTGGTGGGTTTGTGGCACTTTCATTTCCGGAGGAACGGTGCCGCAAAACTCGTATGGGAGGGCCATTTTACCCACGGATGCACCGAAAAACACACAGTTGAATCTTGCACAACGGACGCACCCAATCATCTCCGTTTGACCCAAAACTCATGTTTGGTGGGTTTTTGGCACTTTCATTTTTGGAGCAACGGTGCTGCAAAACTTGCGCAGGAGGACCGTTTTAACCACGGATGCACCGAAAAACTCACGGTTGAATTTTTTGAAACGGACGAACCCAATCATCCCCGTTTGACCCAAAACTCATGTTTGGTGGGTTTTTGGCACTTTCATTTCCGGAGGAACGGTGCCGCAAAACTCGTGCAGGAGGGCCGTTTTAACCACTGATGCACCGAAAAACTCACGGTTGAATTTTTCACAACGGACGCACCCAATCATCTCCGTTTAACCCAAAACTCATATTTGATGGGTTTTTGGCACTTTCATTTCTAGAGGAACGGTGCCGCAAAACTCGTATGGGAGGGCCATTTTACCCATGGATGCACCGAAAAACACACAGTTGAATGTTTCACAACAGACGCACCCAATCATCCCCATTTGACCCAAAACTCATGTTTGGTGGGTTTTTGGCACTTTCATTTTTGGAGGAACGGTGCCGCAAAACTCGCGCAGGTGGGCCGTTTTAACCACTAATGCACCAAAAA
Source organism: Coix lacryma-jobi var. lacryma-jobi (assembly GCA_009763385.1). NCBI lineage: Eukaryota > Viridiplantae > Streptophyta > Magnoliopsida > Poales > Poaceae > Coix > Coix lacryma-jobi. Next base: position 40,200 of record VDCT01000461.1, on the reverse strand, counting down.
ACTCATGGTTGACTTTTTCACAACGGACGCACCCAATCATCTCCGTTTGACCCAAAACTCATGTTTGGTGGGTTTTTGGCACTTTCATTTCCGGAGGAACGGTGCCGCAAAACTCGCGCAGGAGGGCCGTTTTATCCACTGATGCACTGAAAAACTCATGGTTAAATTTTTCACAATGGACGCACCCAATCATCCGCATTTGACCTAAAACTCATGTTTGGTGGGTTTGTGGCACTTTCATTTCCGGAGGAACGGTGCCGCAAAACTCGTATGGGAGGGCCCTTTTACCCACGGACGCACCGAAAAACACACAGTTGAATCTTGCACAACGGACGCACCCAATCATCTCCGTTTGACCCAAAACTCATGTTTGGTGGGTTTTTGGCACTTTCATTTCCGGAGGAACGGTGCCGCAAAACTCGTATGGGAGGGCCATTTTACCCACTGATGCACCGAAAAATACACAATTGAATCTTTCCCAACGGACGCACCCAATCATCTCCGTTTGACCCAAAACTCATGTTTGGTGGGTTTTTGGCACTTTCATTTCCGGAGGAACGGTGCCGCAAAACTCGTGCAGGAGGGCCGTTTTAACCACTGATGCACCGAAAAACTCACGGTTGAATTTTTCACAACGGACGCACCCAATCATCTCCGTTTAACCCAAAACTCATATTTGATGGGTTTTTGGCACTTTCATTTCCGGAGGAACGGTGCCGCAAAACTCGTATGGGAGGGCCATTTTACCCATGGATGCACCGAAAAACACACAGTTGAATGTTTCACAACAGACGCACCCAATCATCCCCATTTGACCCAAAACTCATGTTTGGTGGGTTTTTGGCACTTTCATTTTTGGAGGAACGGTGCCGCAAAACTCGCGCAGGTGGGCCGTTTTAACCACTGATGCACCGAAAAACTCATGGTTGACTTTTTCAGAACGGACGCACCCAATCATCTCCGTTTGACCCAAAACTCATGTTTGGTGGGTTTTTGGCACTTTCATTTCTGGAGGAACGGTGCCGCAAAACTCGCGCACGAGGGCCGTTTTAACCACTGATGCACCGAAAAATTCAAGGTTGAAATTTTCACAACGGACGCACCCAATCATCTCCGTTTGACCCAAAACTCATGTTTGGTGGGTTTTTGGCACTTTCATTTCCGGAGGAACGGTGCCGCAAAACTCGCGCAGGAGGGCCGTTTTATCCACTGATGCACCGAAAAACTCATGGTTGAATTTTTCACAATGGACGCACCCAATCATCCCCGTTTGACCTAAAACTCATGTTTGGTGGGTTTTTTGCAATTTCATTTCCGGAGGAACGGTGCCGCAAAACTCGTATGGGAGGGCCATTTTACCCACGGATGCACCGAAAAACACACAGTTGAATCTTGCACAATGGACGCACCCAATCATCTCCATTTGACCCAAAACTCATGTTTGGTGGGTTTTTGGCACTTTCATTTTTGGAGGAACGGTGCTGCAAACTTGCGCAGGAGGGCCGTTTTAACCACGGATGCACCGAAAAACTCACGGTTGAATTTTTTGAAACGGACGAACCCAATCATCTCCGTTTGACCCAAAACTCATGTTTGGTGGGGTTTTGGCACTTTCATTTCCGGAGGAACGGTGCCGCAAAACTCGTGCAGGAGGGCCGTTTTAACCACTGATGCACCGAAAAACTCACGGTTGAATTTTTCACAACGGACGCACCCAATCATCTCCGTTTAACCCAAAACTCATATTTGATGGGTTTTTGGCACTTTCATTTCCGGAGGAACGGTGCCGCAAAACTCGTATGGGAGGGCCATTTCACCCATGGATGCACCGAAAAACACACAGTTGAATCTTTCCCAACGGACGCACCCAATCATCTCCATTTGACCCAAAACTCATGTTTGGTGGGTTTGTGGCACTTTCATTTCCGGAGGAACGGTGCCGCAAAACTCGTATGGGAGGGCCCTTTTACCACGGACGCACCGAAAAACACACAGTTGAATCTTGCACAACGGACGCACCCAATCATCTCCGTTTGACCCAAAACTCATGTTTGGTTTGTTTTTGGCACTTTCATTTTTGGAGGAACGGTGCTGCAAAACTTGCGCAGGAGGGCCGTTTTAACCACGGATGCACCGAAAAACTCACGGTTGAATTTTTTGAAACGGACGAACCCAATCATCCCCGTTAGACCCAAAACTCATGTTTGGTGGGTTTTTGGCACTTTCATTTCCGGAGGAACGGTGCCGCAAAACTCGTGTAGGAGGGCCGTTTTAACCACTGATGCACCGAAAAACTCACGGTTGAATTTTTCACAACGGACGCACCCAATCATCTCCGTTTAACCCAAAACTCATATTTGATGGGGTTTTGGCACTTTCATTTCCGGAGGAACGGTGCCGCAAAACTCGTATGGGAGGGCCATTTTACCCATGGATGCACCGAAAAACACACAGTTGAATGTTTCACAACAGACGCACCCAATCATCCCCATTTGACCCAAAACTCATGTTTGGTGGGTTTTTGGCACTTTCATTTTTGGAGGAACGGTGCCGCAAAACTCGCGCAGGTGGGCCGTTTTAACCCCTGATGCACCGAAAAACTCATGGTTGACTTTTTCACAATGGACGCACCCAATCATCTTCGTTTGACCAAAAACTCATGTTTGGTGGGTTTTTGGCACTTTCATTTCCGGAGGAACGGTGCCGCAAAACTCGTATGGGAGGGCCATTTTACCCATGGATGCACCGAAAAACACACAGTTGAATGTTTCACAACAGACGCACCCAATCATCCCCATTTGACCCAAAACTCATGTTTGGTGGGTTTTTGGCACTTTCATTTTTGGAGGAACGGTGCCGCAAAACTCGCGCAGGTGGGCCGTTTTAACCACTGATGCACCGAATAACTCATGGTTGACTTTTTCACAACGGACGCACCCAATCATCTCCGTTTGACCCAAAACTCATGTTTGGTGGGTTTTTGGCACTTTCATTTCTGGAGGAACGGTGCCGCAAAACTCGCGCGCGAGGGCCGTTTTAACCACTGATGCACCGAAAAATTCAAGGTTGAAATTTTCACAACGGACGCACCCAATCATCTTCGTTTGACCCAAAACTCATGTTTGGTGGGTTTTTGGCACTTTCATTTCCGGAGGAACGGTGCCGCAAAACTCGCGCAGGAGGGCCATTTTACCCACTGATGCACCGAAAAACTAATGGTTGAATTTTTCACAACGGACGCACCCAATCATCTCCGTTTGACCCAAAACTCATGTTTGGTGGGTTTTTGGCACTTTCATTCCCGGAGGAATGGTACCGCAAAACTCGTATGGGAGGGCCATTTTACCCACTGATGCACCGAAAAACTAATGGTTGAATTTTTCACAACGGACGCACCCAATCATCTCCGTTTGACCCAAAACTCATGTTTGGTGGGTTTTTGGCACTTTCATTTCCGGAGGAACGGTGCCGCAAAACTCGTGCAGGAGGGCCGTTTTAGCCACTGATGGACCGAAAAACTCACGGTTGAATTTTTCACAACGGACGCACCCAATCATCTCCGTTTGACCCAAAACTCATGTTTGATGGGTTTTTGGCATTTCATTTTCGAAGGAACGGTGCCGCAATACTCGCGCAGGAGGACCGTTTTCACCACTGATGCACCGAAAAAATCACGGTTGAATTTTTCGCAACGGACGCACCCAATCATCCCCATTTGACCCAAAACTCATGTTTGGTGGGTTATTGGCACTTTCATTTCTAGAGGAACGGTGCCGCAAAAATCGCGCAGGAGTGCCATTTTACCCATGGATGCACCGAAAAAACACACAGTTGAATCTTTCCCAACGGACGCACCCAATCATCTCCATTTGACCCAAAACTCATGTTTGGTGGGTTTTTGGCACTTTCATTTCCGGAGGAACGGTGCCGCAAAACTCGTATGGGAGGGCCATTTTACCCACGGATGCACCGAAAAACACACAGTTGAATCTTGCACAACGGACGCACCCAATCATCTCCGTTTGACCCAAAACTCATGTTTGGTGGGTTTTTGGCACTTTCATTTTTGGAGCAACGGTGCTGCAAAACTTGCGCAGGAGGACCGTTTTAACCACGGATGCACCGAAAAACTCACGGTTGAATTTTTTGAAACGGACGAACCCAATCATCCCCGTTTGACCCAAAACTCATGTTTGGTGGGTTTTTGGCACTTTCATTTCCGGAGGAACGGTGCCGCAAAACTCGTGCAGGAGGGCCGTTTTAACCACTGATGCACCGAAAAACTCACGGTTGAATTTTTCACAACGGACGCACCCAATCATCTCCGTTTAACCCAAAACTCATATTTGATGGGTTTTTGGCACTTTCATTTCTAGAGGAACGGTGCCGCAAAACTCGTATGGGAGGGCCATTTTACCCATGGATGCACCGAAAAACACACAGTTGAATGTTTCACAACAGACGCACCCAATCATCCCCATTTGACCCAAAACTCATGTTTGGTGGGTTTTTGGCACTTTCATTTTTGGAGGAACGGTGCCGCAAAACTCGCGCAGGTGGGCCGTTTTAACCACTAATGCACCAAAAAACTCATGGTTGACTTTTTCACAACGGACGCACCCAATCATCTCCGTTTGACCCAAAACTCATGTTTGGTGGGTTTTTGGCACTTTCATTTCCGGAGGAACGGTGCCGCAAAACTCGCGCAGGAGGGCCGTTTTATCCACTGATGCACTGAAAAACTCATGGTTAAATTTTTCACAATGGACGCACCCAATCATCCGCATTTGACCTAAAACTCATGTTTGGTGGGTTTGTGGCACTTTCATTTCCGGAGGAACGGTGCCGCAAAACTCGTATGGGAGGGCCCTTTTACCCACGGACGCACCGAAAAACACACAGTTGAATCTTGCACAACGGACGCACCCAATCATCTCCGTTTGACCCAAAACTCATGTTTGGTGGGTTTTTGGCACTTTCATTTCCGGAGGAACGGTGCCGCAAAACTCGTATGGGAGGGCCATTTTACCCACTGATGCACCGAAAAATACACAATTGAATCTTTCCCAACGGACGCACCCAATCATCTCCGTTTGACCCAAAACTCATGTTGGTGGGTTTTTGGCACTTTCATTTCCGGAGGAACGGTGCCGCAAAACTCGTGCAGGAGGGCCGTTTTAACCACTGATGCACCGAAAAACTCACGGTTGAATTTTTCACAACGGACGCACCCAATCATCTCCGTTTAACCCAAAACTCATATTTGATGGGTTTTTGGCACTTTCATTTCCGGAGGAACGGTGCCGCAAAACTCGTATGGGAGGGCCATTTTACCCATGGATGCACCGAAAAACACACAGTTGAATGTTTCACAACAGACGCACCCAATCATCCCCATTTGACCCAAAACTCATGTTTGGTGGGTTTTTGGCACTTTCATTTTTGGAGGAACGGTGCCGCAAAACTCGCGCAGGTGGGCCGTTTTAACCACTGATGCACCGAAAAACTCATGGTTGACTTTTTCAGAACGGACGCACCCAATCATCTCCGTTTGACCCAAAACTCATGTTTGGTGGGTTTTTGGCACTTTCATTTCTGGAGGAACGGTGCCGCAAAACTCGCGCACGAGGGCCGTTTTAACCACTGATGCACCGAAAAATTCAAGGTTGAAATTTTCACAACGGACGCACCCAATCATCTCCGTTTGACCCAAAACTCATGTTTGGTGGGTTTTTGGCACTTTCATTTCCGGAGGAACGGTGCCGCAAAACTCGCGCAGGAGGGCCGTTTTATCCACTGATGCACCGAAAAACTCATGGTTGAATTTTTCACAATGGACGCACCCAATCATCCCCGTTTGACCTAAAACTCATGTTTGGTGGGTTTTTTGCAATTTCATTTCCGGAGGAACGGTGCCGCAAAACTCGTATGGGAGGGCCATTTTACCCACGGATGCACCGAAAAACACACAGTTGAATCTTGCACAATGGACGCACCCAATCATCTCCATTTGACCCAAAACTCATGTTTGGTGGGTTTTTGGCACTTTCATTTTTGGAGGAACGGTGCTGCAAACTTGCGCAGGAGGGCCGTTTTAACCACGGATGCACCGAAAAACTCACGGTTGAATTTTTTGAAACGGACGAACCCAATCATCTCCGTTTGACCCAAAACTCATGTTTGGTGGGGTTTTGGCACTTTCATTTCCGGAGGAACGGTGCCGCAAAACTCGTGCAGGAGGGCCGTTTAACCACTGATGCACCGAAAAACTCACGGTTGAATTTTTCACAACGGACGCACCCAATCATCTCCGTTTAACCCAAAACTCATATTTGATGGGTTTTTGGCACTTTCATTTCCGGAGGAACGGTGCCGCAAAACTCGTATGGGAGGGCCATTTCACCCATGGATGCACCGAAAAACACACAGTTGAATCTTTCCCAACGGACGCACCCAATCATCTCCATTTGACCCAAAACTCATGTTTGGTGGGTTTGTGGCACTTTCATTTCCGGAGGAACGGTGCCGCAAAACTCGTATGGGAGGGCCCTTTTACCCACGGACGCACCGAAAAACACACAGTTGAATCTTGCACAACGGACGCACCCAATCATCTCCGTTTGACCCAAAACTCATGTTTGGTTTGTTTTTGGCACTTTCATTTTGGAGGAACGGTGCTGCAAAACTTGCGCAGGAGGGCCGTTTTAACCACGGATGCACCGAAAAACTCACGGTTGAATTTTTTGAAACGGACGAACCCAATCATCCCCGTTAGACCCAAAACTCATGTTTGGTGGGTTTTTGGCACTTTCATTTCCGGAGGAACGGTGCCGCAAAACTCGTGTAGGAGGGCCGTTTTAACCACTGATGCACCGAAAAACTCACGGTTGAATTTTTCACAACGGACGCACCCAATCATCTCCGTTTAACCCAAAACTCATATTTGATGGGGTTTTGGCACTTTCATTTCCGGAGGAACGGTGCCGCAAAACTCGTATGGGAGGGCCATTTTACCCATGGATGCACCGAAAAACACACAGTTGAATGTTTCACAACAGACGCACCCAATCATCCCCATTTGACCCAAAACTCATGTTTGGTGGGTTTTTGGCACTTTCATTTTTGGAGGAACGGTGCCGCAAAACTCGCGCAGGTGGGCCGTTTTAACCCCTGATGCACCGAAAAACTCATGGTTGACTTTTTCACAATGGACGCACCCAATCATCTTCGTTTGACCAAAAACTCATGTTTGGTGGGTTTTTGGCACTTTCATTTCCGGAGGAACGGTGCCGCAAAACTCGTATGGGAGGGCCATTTTACCCATGGATGCACCGAAAAACACACAGTTGAATGTTTCACAACAGACGCACCCAATCATCCCCATTTGACCCAAAACTCATGTTTGGTGGGTTTTTGGCACTTTCATTTTTGGAGGAACGGTGCCGCAAAACTCGCGCAGGTGGGCCGTTTTAACCACTGATGCACCGAATAACTCATGGTTGACTTTTTCACAACGGACGCACCCAATCATCTCCGTTTGACCCAAAACTCATGTTTGGTGGGTTTTTGGCACTTTCATTTCTGGAGGAACGGTGCCGCAAAACTCGCGCGCGAGGGCCGTTTTAACCACTGATGCACCGAAAAATTCAAGGTTGAAATTTTCACAACGGACGCACCCAATCATCTTCGTTTGACCCAAAACTCATGTTTGGTGGGTTTTTGGCACTTTCATTTCCGGAGGAACGGTGCCGCAAAACTCGCGCAGGAGGGCCGTTTTATCCACTGATGCACCGAAAAACTCATGGTTGAATTTTTCACAATGGACGCACCCAATCATCCCCGTTTGACCTAAAACTCATGTTTGGTGGGGTTTTGGCAATTTCATTTCCGGAGGAATGGTGCCGCAAAACTCGTATGGGAGGGCCATTTTACCCACGGATGCACCGAAAAACACACAGTTGAATCTTGCACAATGGACGCACCCAATCATCTCCATTTGACCCAAAACTCATGTTTGGTGGGTTTTTGGCACTTTCATTTTTGGAGGAACGGTGCTGCAAAACTTGTGCAGGAGGGCCATTTTAACCACGGATGCACCGAAAAACTCACGGTTGAATTTTTTGAAACGGACGAACCCAATCATCTCCGTTTGACCCAAAACTCATGTTTGGTGGGTTTTTGGCACTTTCATTTCCGGAGGAACGGTGCCGCAAAACTCGTGCAGGAGGGCCGTTTTAACCACTGATGCACCGAAAAACTCACGGTTGAATTTTTCACAACGGACGCACCCAATCATCTCCGTTTGACCCAAAACTCATGTTTGATGGGTTTTTGGCATTTCATTTTCGAAGGAACGGTGCCGCAATACTCGCGCAGGAGGACCGTTTTCACCACTGATGCACCGAAAAAATCACAGTTGAATTTTTCGCAACGGACGCACCCAATCATCCCCATTTGACCCAAAACTCATGTTTGGTGGGTTATTGGCACTTTCATTTCTAGAGGAACGGTGCCGCAAAAATCGCGCAGGAGTGCCATTTTACCCATGGATGCACCGAAAAACACACAGTTGAATCTTTCCCAACGGACGCACCCAATCATCTCCATTTGACCCAAAACTCATGTTTGGTGGGTTTGTGGCACTTTCATTTCCGGAGGAACGGTGCCGCAAAACTCGTATGGGAGGGCCATTTTACCCACGGATGCACCGAAAAACACACAGTTGAATCTTGCACAACGGACGCACCCAATCATCTCCGTTTGACCCAAAACTCATGTTTGGTGGGTTTTTGGCACTTTCATTTTTGGAGCAACGGTGCTGCAAAACTTGCGCAGGAGGACCGTTTTAACCACGGATGCACCGAAAAACTCACGGTTGAATTTTTTGAAACGGACGAACCCAATCATCCCCGTTTGACCCAAAACTCATGTTTGGTGGGTTTTTGGCACTTTCATTTCCGGAGAAACGGTGCCGCAAAACTCGTGCAGGAGGGCCGTTTTAACCACTGATGCACCGAAAAACTCACGGTTGAATTTTTCACAACGGACGCACCCAATCATCTCCGTTTAACCCAAAACTCATATTTGATGGGTTTTTGGCACTTTCATTTCTAGAGGAACGGTGCCGCAAAACTCGTATGGGAGGGCCATTTTACCCATGGATGCACCGAAAAACACACAGTTGAATGTTTCACAACAGACGCACCCAATCATCCCCATTTGACCCAAAACTCATGTTTGGTGGGTTTTTGGCACTTTCATTTTTGGAGGAACGGTGCCGCAAAACTCGCGCAGGTGGGCCGTTTTAACCACTAATGCACCAAAAAACTCATGGTTGACTTTTTCACAACGGACGCACCCAATCATCTCCGTTTGACCCAAAACTCATGTTTGGTGGGTTTTTGGCACTTTCATTTCTGGAGGAACGGTGCCGCAAAACTCGCGCAGGAGGGCCGTTTTATCCACTGATGCACTGAAAAACTCATGGTTAAATTTTTCACAATGGACGCACCCAATCATCCGCATTTGACCTAAAACTCATGTTTGGTGGGTTTTTGGCACTTTCATTTCCGGAGGAACGGTGCCGCAAAACTCGTATGGGAGGGCCATTTTACCCACGGATGCACCGAAAAACACATAGTTGAATCTTGCACAACGGACGCACCCAATCATATCCGTTTGACCCAAAACTCATGTTTGGTGGGTTTTTGGCACTTCCATTTTGGAGGAACGGTGCTGCAAAACTTGCGCAGGAGGGCCGTTTTAACCACGGATGCACCGAAAAACTCACGGTTGAATTTTTTGAAACGGATGAACCCAATCTTCCCCGTTTTACCCAAAACTCATGTTTGGTGGGGTTTTGGCAGTTTCATTTCCGGAGGAACGGTGCCGCAAAACTCGTGCAGGAGGGCCGTTTTAACCACTGATGCACCGAAAAACTCACTGTTGAATTTTTCACAACGGACGCACCCCATCATCTCCGTTTAACCCAAAACTCATATTTGATGGGTTTTTGGCACTTTCATTTCCGGAGGAACGGTGCCGCAAAACTCGTATGGGAGGGCCATTTTACCCATGGATGCACCGAAAAACACATAGTTGAATGTTTCACAACAGACGCACCCAATCATCCTCATTTGACCCAAAACTCATGTTTGGTGGGTTTTGGCACTTTCATTTTTGGAGGAACGGTGCCGCAAAACTCGCGCAGGTGGGCCGTTTTAACCACTGATGCACCGAAAAACTCATGGTTGACTTTTTCACAACGGGCGCACCCAATCATCTCCGTTTGACCCAAAACTCATGTTTGGTGGGTTTTTGGCACTTTCATTTCTGGAGGAACGGTGCCGCAAAACTCGCGCACGAGGGCCGTTTTAACCACTGATGCACCGAAAAATTCAAGGTTGAAATTTTCACAATGGACGCACCCAATCATCTCCGTTTGACCCAAAACTCATGTTTGGAGGGTTTTTGGCACTTTCATTTCCGGAGGAACGGTGCCGCAAAACTCGCGCAGGAGGGCCGTTTTATCCACTGATGCATCGAAAAACTCATGGTTGAATTTTTCACAATGGACGCACCCAATCATCTCCGTTTGACCCAGAACTGATGTTAGGTGGGTTTTTGGCACTTTCATTCCCGGAGGAACGGTGCCGCAAAACTCGTATGGGACGGCCATTTTACCCACTGATGCACCAAAAAATACACAGTTGAATCTTGCACAACGGACGCACCCAATCATCTCCATTTGACCCAAAACTCATGTTTGGTGGGTTTTTGGCACTTTCATTTCCAGAGGAACGGTGCCGCAAAACTCGTATGGGAGGGCCCTTTTACCCACGGACGCACCGAAAAACACACAGTTGAATCTTGCACAACGGTGGCACCCAATCATCTCCGTTTGACCCAAAACTCATGTTTGGTGGGTTTTTGGCACTTTCATTTCCGGAGGAACGGTGCCGCAAAACTCGTGCAGGATGGCCGTTTTAACCACTGATGCACCGAAAAACTCACGGTTGAAATTTTCACAACGGACGCACCCAATCATCTCCGTTTAACCAAAAACTCATATTTGATGGGTTTTTGGCACTTTCATTTCCGGAGGAACGGTGCCGCAAAACTCGTTTGGGAGGGCCATTTTACCCATGGATGCACCGAAAAACACACAGTTGAATGTTTCACAACAGACGCACCCAATCATCCCCATTTGACCCAAAACTCATGTTTGGTGGGTTTTTGGCACTTTCATTTTTGGAGGAACGGTGCCGCAAAACTCGCGCAGGTGGGCCGTTTTAACCCCTGATGCACCGAAAAACTCATGGTTGACTTTTTCACAATGGACGCACCCAATCATCTCCGTTTGACCTAAAACTCATGTTTGGTGGGTTTTTGGCACTTTCATTTCCGGAGGAACGGTGCCGCAAAACTCGTATGGGAGGGCCATTTTACCCATGGATGCACCGAAAAACACACAGTTGAATGTTTCACAACAGACGCACCCAATCATCCCCATTTGACCCAAAACTCATGTTTGGTGGGTTTTTGGCACTTTCATTTTTGGAGGAACGGTGCCGCAAAACTCGCGCAGGTGGGCCGTTTTAACCACTGATGCACCGAATAACTCATGGTTGACTTTTTCACAACGGACGCACCCAATCATCTCCGTTTGACCCAAAACTCATGTTTGGTGGGTTTTTGGCACTTTCATTTCTGGAGGAACGGTGCCGCAAAACTCGCGCGCGAGGGCCGTTTTAACCACTGATGCACCGAAAAATTCAAGGTTGAAATTTTCACAACGGACGCACCCAATCATCTTCGTTTGACCCAAAACTCATGTTTGGTGGGTTTTTGGCACTTTCATTTCCGGAGGAACGGTGCCGCAAAACTCGCGCAGGAGGGCCGTTTTATCCACTGATGCACCGAAAAACTCATGGTTGAATTTTTCACAATGGACGCACCCAATCATCCCCGTTTGACCTAAAACTCATGTTTGGTGGGGTTTTGGCAATTTCATTTCCGGAGGAATGGTGCCGCAAAACTCGTATGGGAGGGCCATTTTACCCACGGATGCACCGAAAAACACACAGTTGAATCTTGCACAATGGACGCACCCAATCATCTCCGTTTGACCCAAAACTCATGTTTGGTGGGTTTTTGGCACTTTCATTTTTGGAGGAACGGTGCTGCAAAACTTGCGCAGGAGGGCCGTTTTAACCACGGATGCACCGAAAAACTCACGGTTGAATTTTTTGAAACGGACGAACCCAATCATCTCCGTTTGACCCAAAACTCATGTTTGGTGGGTTTTTGGCACTTTCATTTCCGGAGGAACGGTGCCGCAAAACTCGTGCAGGAGGGCCGTTTTAACCACTGATGCACCGAAAAACTCACGGTTGAATTTTTCACAACGGACGCACCCAATCATCTCCGTTTGACCCAAAACTCATGTTTGATGGGTTTTTGGCATTTCATTTTCGAAGGAACGGTGCCGCAATACTCGCGCAGGAGGACCGTTTTCACCACTGATGCACCGAAAAAATCACGGTTGAATTTTTCGCAACGGACGCACCCAATCATCCCCATTTGACCCAAAACTCATGTTTGGTGGGTTATTGGCACTTTCATTTCTAGATGAACGGTGCCGCAAAAATCGCGCAGGAGTGCCATTTTACCCATGGATGCACCGAAAAACACACAGTTGAATCTTTCCCAACGGACGCACCCAATCATCTCCATTTGACCCAAAACTCATGTTTGGTGGGTTTGTGGCACTTTCATTTCCGGAGGAACGGTGCCGCAAAACTCGTATGGGAGGGCCATTTTACCCACGGATGCACCGAAAAACACACAGTTGAATCTTGCACAACGGACGCACCCAATCATCTCCGTTTGACCCAAAACTCATGTTTGGTGGGTTTTTGGCACTTTCATTTTTGGAGCAACGGTGCTGCAAAACTTGCGCAGGAGGACCGTTTTAACCACGGATGCACCGAAAAACTCACGGTTGAATTTTTGAAACGGACGAACCCAATCATCCCCGTTTGACCCAAAACTCATGTTTGGTGGGTTTTTGGCACTTTCATTTCCGGAGGAACGGTGCCGCAAAACTCGTGCAGGAGGGCCGTTTTAACCACTGATGCACCGAAAAACTCACGGTTGAATTTTTCACAACGGACGCACACAATCATCTCCGTTTAACCCAAAACTCATATTTGATGGGTTTTTGGCACTTTCATTTCTAGAGGAACGGTGCCGCAAAACTCGTATGGGAGGGCCATTTTACCCATGGATGCACCGAAAAACACACAGTTGAATGTTTCACAACAGACGCACCCAATCATCCCCATTTGACCCAAAACTCATGTTTGGTGGGTTTTTGGCACTTTCATTTTTGGAGGAACGGTGCCGCAAAACTCGCGCAGGTGGGCCGTTTTAACCACTAATGCACCAAAAAACTCATGGTTGACTTTTTCACAACGGACGCACCCAATCATCTCCATTTGACCCAAAACTCATGTTTGGTGGGTTTTTGGCACTTTCATTTCTGGAGGAACGGTGCCGCAAAACTCGCGCACGAGGGCCGTTTTAACCAATGATGCACCGAAAAATTCAAGGTTGAAATTTTCACAATGGACGCACCCAATCATCTCCGTTTGACCCAAAACTCATGTTTGGAGGGTTTTTGGCACTTTCATTTCCGGAGGAACGGTGCCGCAAAACTCGCGCAGGAGGGCCGTTTTATCCACTGATGCACTGAAAAACTCATGGTTAAATTTTTCACAATGGACGCACCCAATCATCCGCATTTGACCTAAAACTCATGTTTGGTGGGTTTTTGGCACTTTCATTTCCGGAGGAACGGTGCCGCAAAACTCGTATGGGAGGGCCATTTTACCCACGGATGCACCGAAAAACACATAGTTGAATCTTGCACAACGGACGCACCCAATCATATCCGTTTGACCCAAAACTCATGTTTGGTGGGTTTTTGGCACTTCCATTTTTGGAGGAACGGTGCTGCAAAACTTGCGCAGGAGGGCCGTTTTAACCACGGATGCACCGAAAAACTCACGGTTGAATTTTTTTAAACGGATGAACCCAATCTTCCCCGTTTGACCCAAAACTCATGTTTGGTGGGGTTTTGGCAGTTTCATTTCCGGAGGAACGGTGCCGCAAAACTCGTGCAGGAGGGCCGTTTTAACCACTGATGCACCGAAAAACTCACTGTTGAATTTTTCACAACGGACGCACCCAATCATCTCCGTTTAACCCAAAACTCATATTTGATGGGTTTTTGGCACTTTCATTTCCGGAGGAACGGTGCCGCAAAACTCGTATGGGAGGGCCATTTTACCCATGGATGCACCGAAAAACACATAGTTGAATGTTTCACAACAGACGCACCCAATCATCCTCATTTGACCCAAAACTCATGTTTGGTGGGTTTTTGGCACTTTCATTTTTGGAGGAACGGTGCCGCAAAACTCGCGCAGGTGGGCCGTTTTAACCACTGATGCACCGAAAAACTCATGGTTGACTTTTTCACAACGGACGCACCCAATCATCTCCGTTTGACCCAAAACTCATGTTTGGTGGGTTTTTGGCACTTTCATTTCTGGAGGAACGGTGCCGCAAAACTCGCGCACGAGGGCCGTTTTAACCACTGATGCACCGAAAAATTCAAGGTTGAAATTTTCACAATGGACGCACCCAATCATCTCCGTTTGACCCAAAACTCATGTTTGGAGGGTTTTTGGCACTTTCATTTCCGGAGGAACGGTGCCGCAAAACTCGCGCAGGAGGGCCGTTTTATCCACTGATGCATCGAAAAACTCATGGTTGAATTTTTCACAATGGACGCACCCAATCATCTCCGTTTGACCCAGAACTGATGTTAGGTGGGTTTTTGGCACTTTCATTCCCGGAGGAACGGTGCCGCAAAACTCGTATGGGACGGCCATTTTACCCACTGATGCACCAAAAAATACACAGTTGAATCTTGCACAACGGACGCACCCAATCATCTCCATTTGACCCAAAACTCATGTTTGGTGGGTTTTTGGCACTTTCATTTCCAGAGGAACGGTGCCGCAAAACTCGTATGGGAGGGCCCTTTTACCCACGGACGCACCGAAAAACACACAGTTGAATCTTGCACAACGGTGGCACCCAATCATCTCCGTTTGACCCAAAACTCATGTTTGGTGGGTTTTTGGCACTTTCATTTCCGGAGGAACGGTGCCGCAAAACTCGTGCAGGATGGCCGTTTTAACCACTGATGCACCGAAAAACTCACGGTTGAAATTTTCACAACGGACGCACCCAATCATCTCCGTTTAACCAAAAACTCATATTTGATGGGTTTTTGGCACTTTCATTTCCGGAGGAACGGTGCCGCAAAACTCGTTTGGGAGGGCCATTTTACCCATGGATGCACCGAAAAACACACAGTTGAATGTTTCACAACAGACGCACCCAATCATCCCCATTTGACCCAAAACTCATGTTTGGTGGGTTTTTGGCACTTTCATTTTTGGAGGAACGGTGCCGCAAAACTCGCGCAGGTGGGCCGTTTTAACCCCTGATGCACCGAAAAACTCATGGTTGACTTTTTCACAATGGACGCACCCAATCATCTCCGTTTGACCAAAAACTCATGTTTGGTGGGTTTTTGGCACTTTCATTTCCGGAGGAACGGTGCCGCAAAACTCGTATGGGAGGGCCATTTTACCCATGGATGCACCGAAAAACACACAGTTGAATGTTTCACAACAGACGCACCCAATCATCCCCATTTGACCCAAAACTCATGTTTGGTGGGTTTTTGGCACTTTCATTTTTGGAGGAACGGTGCCGCAAAACTCGCGCAGGTGGGCCGTTTTAACCACTGATGCACCGAATAACTCATGGTTGACTTTTTCACAACGGACGCACCCAATCATCTCCGTTTGACCCAAAACTCATGTTTGGTGGGTTTTTGGCACTTTCATTTCTGGAGGAACGGTGCCGCAAAACTCGCGCGCGAGGGCCGTTTTAACCACTGATGCACCGAAAAATTCAAGGTTGAAATTTTCACAACGGACGCACCCAATCATCTTCGTTTGACCCAAAACTCATGTTTGGTGGGTTTTTGGCACTTTCATTTCCGGAGGAACGGTGCCGCAAAACTCGCGCAGGAGGGCCGTTTTATCCACTGATGCACCGAAAAACTCATGGTTGAATTTTTCACAATGGACGCACCCAATCATCCCCGTTTGACCTAAAACTCATGTTTGGTGGGGTTTTGGCAATTTCATTTCCGGAGGAATGGTGCCGCAAAACTCGTATGGGAGGGCCATTTTACCCACGGATGCACCGAAAAACACACAGTTGAATCTTGCACAATGGACGCACCCAATCATCTCCGTTTGACCCAAAACTCATGTTTGGTGGGTTTTTGGCACTTTCATTTTTGGAGGAACGGTGCTGCAAAACTTGCGCAGGAGGGCCGTTTTAACCACGGATGCACCGAAAAACTCACGGTTGAATTTTTTGAAACGGACGAACCCAATCATCTCCGTTTGACCCAAAACTCATGTTTGGTGGGTTTTTGGCACTTTCATTTCCGGAGGAACGGTGCCGCAAAACTCGTGCAGGAGGGCCGTTTTAACCACTGATGCACCGAAAAACTCACGGTTGAATTTTTCACAGCGGACGCACCCAATCATCTCCGTTTGACCCAAAACTCATGTTTGATGGGTTTTTGGCATTTCATTTTCGAAGGAACGGTGCCGCAATACTCGCGCAGGAGGACCGTTTTCACCACTGATGCACCGAAAAAATCACGTTTGAATTTTTCGCAACGGACGCACCCAATCATCCCCATTTGACCCAAAACTCATGTTTGGTGGGTTATTGGCACTTTCATTTCTAGATGAACGGTGCCGCAAAAATCGCGCAGGAGTGCCATTTTACCCATGGATGCACCGAAAAACACACAGTTGAATCTTTCCCAACGGACGCACCCAATCATCTCCATTTGACCCAAAACTCATGTTTGGTGGGTTTGTGGCACTTTCATTTCCGGAGGAACGGTGCCGCAAAACTCGTATGGGAGGGCCATTTTACCCACGGATGCACCGAAAAACACACAGTTGAATCTTGCACAACGGACGCACCCAATCATCTCCGTTTGACCCAAAACTCATGTTTGGTGGGTTTTTGGCACTTTCATTTTTGGAGCAACGGTGCTGCAAAACTTGCGCAGGAGGACCGTTTTAACCACGGATGCACCGAAAAACTCACGGTTGAATTTTTTGAAACGGACGAACCCAATCATCCCCGTTTGACCCAAAACTCATGTTTGGTGGGTTTTTGGCACTTTCATTTCCGGAGGAACGGTGCCGCAAAACTCGTGCAGGAGGGCCGTTTTAACCACTGATGCACCGAAAAACTCACGGTTGAATTTTTCACAACGGACGCACACAATCATCTCCGTTTAACCCAAAACTCATATTTGATGGGTTTTTGGCACTTTCATTTCTAGAGGAACGGTGCCGCAAAACTCGTATGGGAGGGCCATTTTACCCATGGATGCACCGAAAAACACACAGTTGAATGTTTCACAACAGACGCACCCAATCATCCCCATTTGACCCAAAACTCATGTTTGGTGGGTTTTTGGCACTTTCATTTTTGGAGGAACGGTGCCGCAAAACTCGCGCAGGTGGGCCGTTTTAACCACTAATGCACCAAAAAACTCATGGTTGACTTTTTCACAACGGACGCACCCAATCATCTCCATTTGACCCAAAACTCATGTTTGGTGGGTTTTTGGCACTTTCATTTCTGGAGGAACGGTGCCGCAAAACTCGCGCACGAGGGCCGTTTTAACCAATGATGCACCGAAAAATTCAAGGTTGAAATTTTCACAATGGACGCACCCAATCATCTCCGTTTGACCCAAAACTCATGTTTGGAGGGTTTTTGGCACTTTCATTTCCGGAGGAACGGTGCCGCAAAACTCGCGCAGGAGGGCCGTTTTATCCACTGATGCACTGAAAAACTCATGGTTAAATTTTTCACAATGGACGCACCCAATCATCCGCATTTGACCTAAAACTCATGTTTGGTGGGTTTTTGGCACTTTCATTTCCGGAGGAACGGTGCCGCAAAACTCGTATGGGAGGGCCATTTTACCCACGGATGCACCGAAAAACACATAGTTGAATCTTGCACAACGGACGCACCCAATCATATCCGTTTGACCCAAAACTCATGTTTGGTGGGTTTTTGGCACTTCCATTTTTGGAGGAACGGTGCTGCAAAACTTGCGCAGGAGGGCCGTTTTAACCACGGATGCACCGAAAAACTCACGGTTGAATTTTTTTAAACGGATGAACCCAATCTTCCCCGTTTGACCCAAAACTCATGTTTGGTGGGGTTTTGGCAGTTTCATTTCCGGAGGAACGGTGCCGCAAAACTCGTGCAGGAGGGCCGTTTTAACCACTGATGCACCGAAAAACTCACTGTTGAATTTTTCACAACGGACGCACCCAATCATCTCCGTTTAACCCAAAACTCATATTTGATGGGTTTTTGGCACTTTCATTTCCGGAGGAACGGTGCCGCAAAACTCGTATGGGAGGGCCATTTTACCCATGGATGCACCGAAAAACACATAGTTGAATGTTTCACAACAGACGCACCCAATCATCCTCATTTGACCCAAAACTCATGTTTGGTGGGTTTTTGGCACTTTCATTTTTGGAGGAACGGTGCCGCAAAACTCGCGCAGGTGGGCCGTTTTAACCACTGATGCACCGAAAAACTCATGGTTGACTTTTTCACAACGGACGCACCCAATCATCTCCGTTTGACCCAAAACTCATGTTTGGTGGGTTTTTGGCACTTTCATTTCTGGAGGAACGGTGCCGCAAAACTCGCGCACGAGGGCCGTTTTAACCACTGATGCACCGAAAAATTCAAGGTTGAAATTTTCACAATGGACGCACCCAATCATCTCCGTTTGACCCAAAACTCATGTTTGGAGGGTTTTTGGCACTTTCATTTCCGGAGGAACGGTGCCGCAAAACTCGCGCAGGAGGGCCGTTTTATCCACTGATGCATCGAAAAACTCATGGTTGAATTTTTCACAATGGACGCACCCAATCATCTCCGTTTGACCCAGAACTGATGTTAGGTGGGTTTTTGGCACTTTCATTCCCGGAGGAACGGTGCCGCAAAACTCGTATGGGACGGCCATTTTACCCACTGATGCACCAAAAAATACACAGTTGAATCTTGCACAACGGACGCACCCAATCATCTCCATTTGACCCAAAACTCATGTTTGGTGGGTTTTTGGCACTTTCATTTCCGGAGGAACGGTGCCGCAAAACTCGTATGGGAGGGCCATTTTACCCACGGATGCACCGAAAAACACACAGTTGAATCTTGCACAACGGTGGCACCCAATCATCTCCGTTTGACCCAAAACTCATGTTTGGTGGGTTTTTGGCACTTTCATTTCCGGAGGAACGGTGCCGCAAAACTCGCGCAGGAGGGCCGTTTTATCCACTGATGCACCGAAAAACTCATGGTCGGAGGAACGGTGCCGCAAAACTCGTATGGGAGGGCCATTTTACCCACGGATGCACCGAAAAACACACAATTGAATCTTGCACAACGGACGCACCCAATCATCTCCGTTGGACCCAAAACTCTTGTTTGGTGGGTTTTTGGCACTTTCATTTTTGGAGGAACGGTGCTGCAAAACTTGCGCAGGAGGGCCGTTTTAACCACGGATGCACCGAAAAACTCACGGTTGAATTTTTTGAAACAGACGAACCCAATCATCCCCGTTTGACCCAAAACTCTTGTTTGGTGGGTTTTTGGCACTTTCATTTCCAGAGGAACGGTGCCGCAAAACTCGTGTAGGAGGCCGTTTTAACCACTGATGCACCGAAAAACTCACGGTTGAATTTTTCACAACGGACGCACCCAATCATCTCCGTTTAACACAAAACTCATATTTGATGGGTTTTTGGCAGTTTCATTTCTGGAGGAACGGTGCCGCAAAACTCGTATGGGCGGGCCATTTTACCCATGGATGCACCGAAAAACACACAGTTGAATGTTTCACAACAGACGCACCCAATCATCCCCATTTGACCCAAAACTCATGTTTGGTGGGTTTTTGGCACTTTCATTTTTGGAGGAACGGTGCCGCAAAACTCGCGCAGGTGGGCCGTTTTAACCACTGATGCACCGAAAAACTCATGGTTGACTTTTTCACGACGGACGCACCCAATCATCTCCATTTGACCCAAAACTCATGTTTGGTTGGTTTTTGGCACTTTCATTCCCGGTGGAACGGTGCCGCAAAACTCGTATGGGAGGGCCATTTTACCCACTGATGCACCGAAAAACTAATGGTTGAATTTTTCACAACGGACGCACCCAATCATCTCCGTTTGACCCAAAACTCATGTTTGGTGGGTTTTTGGCACTTTCATTTCCGGAGGAACGGTGCCGCAAAACTCGTGCAGGAGGGCCGTTTTAACCACTGATGCACCGAAAAACTCACGGTTGAATTTTTCACAACGGACGCACCCAATCATCTCCGTTTAACCAAAAACTCATATTTGATGGGTTTTTGGCACTTTCATTTCCGGAGGAACGGTGCCGCAAAACTCGTATGGGAGGGCCATTTTACCCATGGATGCACCGAAAAACACACAGTTGAATGTTTCACAACAGACGCACCCAATCATCCCCATTTGACCCAAAACTCATGTTTGGTGGGTTTTTGGCACTTTCATTTTTGGAGGAACGGTGCCGCAAAACTCGCGCAGGTGGGCCGTTTTAACCACTTATGCACCGAAAAACTCATGGTTGACTTTTTCACAACGGACGCACCCATAATTATCTCCGTTTGACCCAAAACTCATGTTTGGTTGGTTTTTGGCACTTTCATTCCCGGTGGAACGGTGCCGCAAAACTCGTATGGGAGGGCCATTTTACCCACTGATGCACCGAAAAATACACAATTGAATCTTTCCCAACGGATGCACCCAATCATCTCAATTTGACCCAAAACTCATGTTTGGTGGGTTTTGGTACTTTCATTTCCGGAGGAACGGTGCCGCAAAACTCGTGCAGGAGGGCCGTTTTAACCACTGATGCACCGAAAAACTCACGGTTGAATTTTTCACAACGGACGCACCCAATCATCTCCGTTTAACCCAAAACTCATATTTGATGGGTTTTTGGCACTTTCATTTCCGGAGGAACGGTGCCGCAAAACTCGTATGGGAGGGTCATTTTACCCACGGATGCACCGAAAAACACACAGTTGAATCTTGCACAACGGACGCACCCAATCATCTCCGTTTGACCCAAAACTCATGTTTGGTGGGTTTTTGCACTTTCATTTCCGGAGGAACGGTGCCGCAAAACTCGTGCAGGAGGGCCGTTTTAACCACTGATGCACCGAAAAACTCACTGTTGAATTTTTCACAACGGACGCACCCAATCATCTCCGTTTAACCCAAAACTCATATTTGATGGGTTTTTGGCACTTTCATTTCCGGAGGAACGGTGCCGCAAAACTCGTATGGGAGGGCCATTTTACCCATGGATGCACCGAAAAACACATAGTTGAATGTTTCACAACAGACGCACCCAATCATCCTCATTTGACCCAAAACTCATGTTTGGTGGGTTTTTGGCACTTTCATTTTTGGAGGAACGGTGCCGCAAAACTCGCGCAGGTGGGCCGTTTTAACCACTGATGCACCGAAAAACTCATGGTTGACTTTTTCACAACGGACGCACCCAATCATCTCCATTTGACCCAAAACTCATGTTTGGTGGGTTTTTGGCACTTTCATTTCTGGAGGAACGGTGCCGCAAAACTCGCGCACGAGGGCCGTTTTAACCAATGATGCACCGAAAAATTCAAGGTTGAAATTTTCACAATGGACGCACCCAATCATCTCCGTTTGACCCAAAACTCATGTTTGGAGGGTTTTTGGCACTTTCATTTCCGGAGGAACGGTGCCGCAAAACTTGCGCACGAGGGCCGTTTTAACCACTGATGCATCGAAAAACTCATGGTTGAATTTTTCACAATGGACGCACCCAATCATCTCCGTTTGACCCAGAACTGATGTTAGGTGGGTTTTTGGCACTTTCATTCCCGGAGGAACGGTGCCGCAAAACTCGTATGGGAGGGCCATTTTACCCACTGATGCACCAAAAAATACACAGTTGAATCTTGCACAACGGACGCACCCAATCATCTCCATTTGACCCAAAACTCATGTTTGGTGGGATTTTGGCACTTTCATTTCCGGAGGAACGGTGCCGCAAAACTCGTATGGGAGGGCCATTTTACCCACGGATGCACCGAAAAACACACAGTTGAATCTTGCACAACGGTGGCACCCAATCATCTCCGTTTGACCCAAAACTCATGTTTGGTGGGTTTTTGGCACTTTCATTTCCGGAGGAACGGTGCCGCAAAACTCGCGCAGGAGGGCCGTTTTATCCACTGATGCACCGAAAAATTCAAGGTTGAAATTTTCACAATGGACGCACCCAATCATCTCCGTTTGACCCAAAACTCATGTTTGGAGGGTTTTTGGCACTTTCATTTCCGGAGGAACGGTGCCGCAAAACTCGCGCAGGAGGGCCGTTTTATCCACTGATGCATCGAAAAACTCATGGTTGAATTTTTCACAATGGACGCACCCAATCATCTCCGTTTGACCCAGAACTGATGTTAGGTGGGTTTTTGGCACTTTCATTCCCGGAGGAACGGTGCCGCAAAACTCGTATGGGAGGGCCATTTTACCCACTGATGCACCAAAAAATACACAGTTGAATCTTGCACAACGGACGCACCCAATCATCTCCATTTGACCCAAAACTCATGTTTGGTGGGTTTTTGGCACTTTCATTTCCGGAGGAACGGTGCCGCAAAACTCGTATGGGAGGGCCATTTTACCCACGGATGCACCGAAAAACACACAGTTGAATCTTGCACAACGGTGGCACCCAATCATCTCCGTTTGACCCAAAACTCATGTTTGGTGGGTTTTTGGCACTTTCATTTCCGGAGGAACGGTGCCGCAAAACTCGCGCAGGAGGGCCGTTTTATCCACTGATGCACCGAAAAACTCATGGTTGAATTTTTCACAATGGACGCACCCAATCATCCCCGTTTGACCTAAAACTCATGTTTGGTGGGGTTTTTGGCACTTTCATTTCCGGAGGAACGGTGCCGCAAAACTCGTATGGGAGGGCCATTTTACCCACGGATGCACCAAAAAACACACAATTGAATCTTGCACAACGGACGCACCCAATCATCTCCGTTGGACCCAAAACTCTTGTTTGGTGGGTTTTTGGCACTTTCATTTTTGGAGGAACGGTGCTGCAAAACTTGCGCAGGAGGGCCGTTTTAACCACGGATGCACCGAAAAACTCACGGTTGAATTTTTTGAAACAGACGAACCTAATTATCCCCGTTTGACCCAAAACTCATGTTTGGTGGGTTTTTGGCACTTTCATTTCCGGAGGAACGGTGCCGCAAAACTCGTGTAGGAGGGCCGTTTTAACCACTGATGGACCGAAAAACTCACGGTTGAATTTTTCACAACGGACGCACCCAATCATCTCCGTTTAACACAAAACTCATATTTGATGGGTTTTTGGCAGTTCATTTCCGGAGGAACGGTGCCGCAAAACTCGTATGGGAGGGCCATTTTACCAACGGAAGCACCGAAAAACACACAATTGAATCTTGCACAACGGACGCACCCAATCATCTCCGTTGGACCCAAAACTCTTGTTTGGTGGGTTTTTGGCACTTTCATTTTTGGAGGAACGGTGCTGCAAAACTTGCGCAGGAGGGCCGTTTTAACCACGGATGCACCGAAAAACTCACGGTTGAATTTTTTGAAACAGACGAACCCAATCATCCCCGTTTGACCCAAAACTCTTGTTTGGTGGGTTTTTGGCACTTTCATTTCCGGAGGAACGGTGCCGCAAAACTCGTGTAGGAGGGCCGTTTTAACCACTGATGCACCGAAAAACTCACGGTTGAATTTTTCACAACGGACGCACCCAATCATCTCCGTTTAACACAAAACTCATAATTGATGGGTTTTTGGCAGTTTCATTTCTGGAGGAACGGTGCCGCAAAACTCGTATGGGAGGGCCATTTTACCCATGGATGCACCGAAAAACACACAGTTGAATGTTTCACAACAGACGCACCCAATCATCCCCATTTGACCCAAAACTCATGTTTGGTGGGTTTTTGGCACTTTCATTTTTGGAGGAACGGTGCCGCAAAACTCGCGCAGGTGGGCCGTTTTAACCACTGATGCACCGAAAAACTCATGGTTGACTTTTTCACGACGGACGCACCCAATCATCTCCGTTTGACCCAAAACTCATGTTTGGTTGGTTTTTGGCACTTTCATTCCCGGTGGAACGGTGCTGCAAAACTCGTATGGGAGGGCCATTTTACCCACTGATGCACCGAAAAACTAATGGTTGAATTTTTCACAACGGACGCACCCAATCATCTCCGTTTGACCCAAAACTCATGTTTGGTGGGTTTTTGGCACTTTCATTTCCGGAGGAACGGTGCCGCAAAACTCGTGCAGGAGGGCCGTTTTAACCACTGATGCACCGAATAACTCACGGTTGAAATTTTCACAACGGACGCACCCAATCATCTCCGTTTAACCAAAAACTCATATTTGATGGGTTTTTGGCACTTTCATTTCCGGAGGAACGGTGCCGCAAAACTCGTATGGGAGGGCCATTTTACCCATGGATGCACCGAAAAACACACAGTTGAATGTTTCACAACAGACGCACCCAATCATCCCCATTTGACCCAAAACTCATGTTTGGTGGGTTTTTGGCACTTTCATTTTTGGAGGAACGGTGCCGCAAAACTCGCGCAGGTGGGCCGTTTTAACCACTAATGCACCGAAAAACTCATGGTTGACTTTTTCACAACGGACGCACCCATAATTATCTCCGTTTGACCCAAAACTCATGTTTGGTTGGTTTTTGGCACTTTCATTCCCGGTGGAACGGTGCCGCAAAACTCGTATGGGAGGGCCATTTTACCCACTGATGCACCGAAAAATACACAATTGAATCTTTCCCAACGGATGCACCCAATCATCTCAATTTGACCCAAAACTCATGTTTGGTGGGTTTTTGGCACTTTCATTTCCGGAGGAACGGTGCCGCAAAACTCGTGCAGGAGGGCCGTTTTAACCACTGATGCACCGAAAAACTCACGGTTGAATTTTTCACAACGGACGCTGATGAGGACATTAACACCGGCAATACATCCTCTCCGACACAACCTATAGCTGGCCCTCTTACTCGTGCTCGTGCTCGTCAACTTAATCATCAAGTGAGTTCCATGATAAGCTCTTGTCCATCTTGTTTAGACAATGGAAACGCGTGCACTCTTCTTTTGATTAGGAACCGAGGAGAAGACCGAAAGGGAGAAGGACTCGCGGTAGCCGGATTCGGACTGCAGCAAAGCGCCAACTTGTGACCGCCACCACGGTTGCATACGGATTCGGATTCAGGCGCTTCAGGACTTGTTGGAAAGCTTATCAAGTTTACTTTCATATGAATCAAGTCCCACGTCAATATCTGTTCGGCAGCAGCGGCAATGATCCAATTACCGTCGACAGGTCTTGCTGTCCAGGGTGCTGCGTCACCTCATTTTGGGCTTATGGCCCATGTATCAAGTTGGGTCCATTAGGGACGCGTCCTAGGGTTGGAGGACGACCCCAACACTCTTTTGGTCGTCAATCCATCTACTTATATCCCTCTATAGCCGCCATGGTCGGTTTGGGTTTTGTTTAGATCAAGTTTAGCCTTAGCTACTTGCTTGTAGGCGCGCGTGCAGGATCAGCCGCCCGTCTCCTTGTCTTCGGAACCCCATTGTAGATTAAGATTCAGTTTGAAACCTTCAATTTCATCTTGCAAATTCAGTGCTTGTTTCCTCGTTCTTGCTAGTTCTTCGATTGCTTGCAGGACGGGAGCCCTAGGGGCTGGTTGTCGCGCTCCACAAGATCGTGACGGCTATTGGACGTGGTGTATCGGTTGCTAAGGCGCGGTCTTGAGGGCTGTAGTCGGGCCGTGAACGTCATCTCCATCCACCAATCGAGTTATCCCCGTTTCTCATCGAAAGATCGGGCAAAAACCCTAGCGGGTTCGCATCAGACGCACCCAATCATCTCCGTTTAACCCAAAACTCATATTTGATGGGTTTTTGGCACTTTCATTTCCGGAGGAACGGTGCCGCAAAACTCGTATGGGAGGGCCATTTTACCCATGGATGCACCGAAAAACACACAGTTGAATGTTTCACAACAGACGCACCCAATCATCCCCATTTGACCCACAACTCATGTTTGGTGGGTTTTGGGCACTTTCATTTCTGGTGGAACGGTGCCGCAAAACTCGCGCACGAGGGACGTTTTAACCACTGATGCACCGAAAAATTCAAGGTTGAAATTTTCACAATGGACGCACCCAATCATCTCTGTTTGACCCAAAACTCAAGTTTGGTGGGTTTTTGGCACTTTCATTTCCGGAGGAACGGTGCCGCAAAACTCGCGCAGGAGGGCCGTTTTATCCACTGATGCATCGAAAAACTCATGGTTGAATTTTTCACAATGGACGCACCCAATCATCTCCGTTTGACCCAGAACTGATGTTAGGTGGGTTTTTGGCACTTTCATTCCCGGAGGAACGGTGCCGCAAAACTCGTATGGGAGGGCCATTTTACCCACTGATGCACCAAAAAATACACAGTTGAATCTTGCACAACGGACGCACCCAATCATCTCCATTTGACCCAAAACTCATGTTTGGTGGGTTTTTGGCACTTTCATTTCCGGAGGAACGGTGCCGCAAAACTCGTATGGGAGGGCCATTTTACCCACGGATGCACCGAAAAACACACAGTTGAATCTTGCACAACGGTGGCACCCAATCATCTCCGTTTGACCCAAAACTCATGTTTGGTGGGTTTTTGGCACTTTCATTTCCGGAGGAACGGTGCCGCAAAACTCGCGCAGGAGGGCCGTTTTATCCACTGATGCACCGAAAAACTCATGGTTGAATTTTTCACAATGGACGCACCCAATCATCCCCGTTTGACCTAAAACTCATGTTTGGTGGGTTTTTGGCACTTTCATTTCCGGAGGAACGGTGCCGCAAAACTCGTATGGGAGGGCCATTTTACCCACGGATGCACCGAAAAAACACACAATTGAATCTTGCACAACGGACGCACCCAATCATCTCCGTTGGACCCAAAACTCTTGTTTGGTGGGTTTTTGGCACTTTCATTTTTGGAGGAACGGTGCTGCAAAACTTGCGCAGGAGGGCCGTTTTAACCACGGATGCACCGAAAAACTCACGGTTGAATTTTTTGAAACAGACGAACCCAATATCCCGTTTGACCCAAAACTCATGTTTGGTGGGTTTTTGGCACTTTCATTTCCGGAGGAACGGTGCCGCAAAACTCGTGTAGGAGGGCCGTTTTAACCACTGATGCACCGAAAAACTCACGGTTGAATTTTTCACAACGGACGCACCCAATCATCTCCGTTGACACAAAACTCATATTTGATGGGTTTTTGGCAGTTTCATTTCCGGAGGAACGGTGCCGCAAAACTCGTATGGGAGGGCCATTTTACCAACTGATGCACCGAAAAACACACAATTGAATCTTGCACAACGGACGCACCCAATCATCTCCGTTGGACCCAAAACTCTTGTTTGGTGGGTTTTTGGCACTTTCATTTTTGGAGGAACGGTGCCTGCAAAACTTGCGCAGGGAGGGCCGTTTTAACCACGGATGCACCGAAAAACTACACAGTTGAATTTTTGAAACAGACGAACCCAATCATCCCCGTTTGACCCAAAACTCTTGTTTGGTGGGTTTTTGGCACTTTCATTCCGGAGGAACGGTGCCGGCAAAACTCGTATGGGAGGGCCATTTTACCCACGGATGCACCGAAAAATCACACAGTTGAATCTTGCCACAACGGACGCACCCAATCATCTCCGTTTGACCCAAACTCATGTTTGGTGGGTTTGTGGCACTTTCATTTCCGGAGGAACGGTGCCGCAAAACTGCGTATGGGAGGGCCATTTTACCCACGGATGCACCGAAAACACTACTGGTTGAAATCTTTCACAACGGACGCAGCCCAATCATCTCCGTTTGACCCAAAAACTCATGTTTGGTGGGTTTTTGGCACTTTCATTCCCGGAGAAACGGTGCCGCAAACTTGCTAGGGAGGGCCTTTTAACCACTGATGCACCGAAAAACTACACGGTTGAATTGTTGCACAACGGACGCACCCAATCATCTCCGTTGGACCCAAAACTCATGTTTGGTGGGTTTTTGGCACTTTCATTTCCCGGAGGAACGGTGCCGCAAAACTCGTATGGGAGGGCCATTTTACCCACGGATGCACCGAAAACACACATGTTGAATCTTTCACAACGGACGCACCCAATCATCTCCGTTTGACCCAAAACTCATGTTTGGTGGGTTTTTGGCACTTTCATTTCCGGAGGAACGGTGCCGCAAAACTCGTGCAGGAGGGCCATTTTACCCACTGATGCACCGAAAAACTCACGGTTGAATTTTTCACAACGGACGCACCCAATCATCTCCGTTTGACCCAAAACTCATGTTTGGTGGGTTTTTGGCACTTTCATTTCCGGAGGAACGGTGCCGCAAAACTCGTATGGGAGGGCCATTTTACCCATGGATGCACCGAAAAACTACACAGTTGAATCTTTCACAACGGACGCACCCAATCATCTCCAGTTTGACCCAAAACTCATGTTTGGTGGGTTTTTGGCACTTTCATTTCCGGAGGAACGGTGCCGCAAAACTCGCTATGGAGGGCCATTTTACCACTGATGCACCGAAAAACTACACAGGTTGAATCTTGTCACAACGGACGCACCCAATCATCTCCGTTTGACCCAAAACTCATGTTTGGTGGGTTTTTGGCACTTTCATTTCCGGTAGGAACGGTGCCGCAAAACTCGTAGGGAGGGCCATTTTACCCACTGATGCACCGAAAAACTACACAGGTTGAATTTTTCACAACGGACGCACCCAATCATCTCCATTTGACCCCAAAACTCATGTTTGGTGGGTTTTTGGCACTTTCATTTCCGGAGGAACGGTGCCGCAAAACTCGTGCAGGGAGGGCCGTTTACCCACTGATGCACCGAAAAAACTCACGGTTGAATTTTTCACAACGGACGCACCCAATCATCTCCGTTTGAACCAAAACTCATATTTGGTGGGTTTTTGGCACTTTCATTTCCGGAGGAACGGTGCCGCAAAACTCGTATGGGAGGGCCATTTTACCCACGGATGCACCGAAAAACACACAGTTGAATGCTTGCACAACGGACGCACCCAATCATCCCCATTTGACCCAAAACTCATGTTTGGTGGGTTTTGGGCACTTTCATTTCTGGTGGAACGGTGCCGCAAAACTCGCGCACGAGGGACGTTTTAACCACTGATGCACCGAAAAATTCAAGGTTGAAATTTTCACAATGGACGCACCCAATCATCTCTGTTTGACCCAAAACTCAAGTTTGGTGGGTTTTTGGCACATTCATTTCCGGAGGAACGGTGCCGCAAAACTCGCGTAGGAGGGCCGTTTTATCCACTGATGCACCGAAAAATTCATGGTTTAATTTTTCACAATGGACGCACCCAATCATCTCCGTTTGACCCAAAACTCATGTTTGGTGGGTTTTTGGCACTTTCATTCCCGGAGGAACGGTGCCGCAAAACTCGTATGGGAGGGACATTTTACCCACCGATGCACCAAAAAATACACAGTTGAATCTTGCACAAGGGACGCACCCAATCATCTCCATTTGACCCAAAACTCATGTTTGGTGGGTTTTTGGCACTTTCATTTCCGGAGGAACGGTGCCGCAAAACACGTATGGGAGGGCCATTTTACCCATGGATGCACCGAAAAACACACAGTTCAATCTTGCACAACGAACGCACCCAATCATCTCCGTTTGACCCAAAGCTCATGTTTGGTGGGTTTTTGGCACTTTCATTTTTGGAGGAACGGTGCTGCAAAACTTGCGCAGGAGGGCCATTTTACCCATTGATGCACCGAAAAACTAATGGTTGAATTTTTCACAACGGACGCGCCCAATCATCTCTATTTGACCCAAAACTCATGTTTGGTTGGTTTTTGGCACTTTCATTCCCGGTGGAACGGTGCCGCAAAACTCGTATGGGAGGGCCATTTTACCCACTGATGCACCGAAAAATACACAATTGAATCTTTCCCAACGGACGCACCCAATCATCTCAATTTGACCCAAAACTCATGTTTCGTGGGTTTTTGGCACTTTCATTTCCGGAGGAACGGTGCCGGAAAACTCGTATGGGAGGGCCATTTTACCCACGGATGCACCGAAAAACACACAATTGAATCTTGCACAATGGACGCACCCAATCATCTCTGTTTGACCCAAAACTCATGTTTGGTGGGTTTTTGGCACTTTCATTTTGGAGGAACGGTGCCGCAAAACTCGCGCAGGAGGGCCATTTTACCCACTGATGCACTGAAAAACTAATGGTTGAATTTTTCACAACGGACGCGCCCAATCATCTCCGTTTGACCCAAAACTCATGTTTGGTGGGTTTTTGGCACTTTCATTCCCGGAGGAACGGTGCCGCAAAACTCGTATGGGAGGGCCATTTTACCCACTGATGCACCAAAAAATACACAGTTGAATCTTGCACAACGGACGCACCCAATCATCTCCATTTGACCCAAAACTCATGTTTGGTGGGTTTTTGGCAATTTCATTTCCGGAGGAACGGTGCCGCAAAACTCGTATGGGAGGGCCATTTTACCCACGGATGCACCGAAAAACACACAGTTGAATCTTGCACAACGGACGCACCCAATCATCTCCGTTTGACCCAAAACTCATGTTTGGTGGGTTTTTGGCACTTTCATTTTGGAGGAACGGTGCCGCAAAACTCGCGCAGGAGGGCCGTTTTAACCACTGATGCACCGAAAAACTCATGGTTGAATTTTTCACAACGGACGCAGCCCAATCATCTCCGTTTGACCCAAAACTCATGTTTGGTGGGTTTTTGGCACTTTCATTCCCGGAGGAACGGTGCCGCAAAACTCGTATGGGAGGGCCATTTTACCCACTGATGCACCAAAAAATACACAGTTGAATCTTTCACAACGGACGCACCCAATCATCTCCATTTGACCCAAAACTCATGTTTGGTGGGTTTTTGGCACTTTCATTTCCGGAGGAACGGTGCCGCAAAACTCGTATGGGAGGGCCATTTTACCCACTGGATGCACCGAAAAACACACAGTTGAATCTTGCACAACGGACGCACCCAATCATCTCCGTTTGACCCAAAACTCATGTTTGGTGGGTTTTTGGCACTTTCATTTCCGGAGGAACGGTGCCGCAAAACTCGTGCAGGAGGGCCATTTTATCCCACTGATGCACCGAAAAACTCATGGTTGAATTTTTCACAATGGACGCACCCAATCATCCGCATTTGACCTAAAACTCATGTTTGGTGGGTTTTTGGCACTTTCATTTCCGGAGGAACGGTGCCGCAAAACTCGTATGGGAGGGCCATTTTACCCACGGATGCACCGAAAAACACACAGTTGAATCTTGCACAACGGACGCACCCAATCATCTCCGTTTGACCCAAAACTCATGTTTGGTGGGTTTTTGGCACTTTCATTTTGGAGGAACGGTGCTGCAAAACTCGCGCAGGAGGGCCGTTTTAACCACGGATGCACCGAAAAACTCACGGTTGAATTTTTTGAAACGGACGAACCCAATCATCCCCGTTTGACCCAAAACTCATGTTTGGTGGGTTTTTGGCACTTTCATTTCGGAGGAACGGTGCCGCAAAACTCGTGCAGGAGGGCCGTTTTAACCACTGATGCACCGAAAAACTACACAGGTTGAATCTTTCACAACGGACGCACCCAATCATCTCCGTTTGACCCAAAACTCATGTTTGGTGGGTTTTTGGCACTTTCATTTCCGGAGGAACGGTGCCGCAAAACTCGTATGGGAGGGCCATTTTACCCACTGGATGCACCGAAAAACACACAGTTGAATCTTGCACAACGGACGCACCCAATCATCTCCGTTTGACCCAAAACTCATGTTTGGTGGGTTTTTGGCACTTTCATTTCTGGAGGAACGGTGCCGCAAAACTCGCGCAGGAGGGCCATTTTACCCACTGATGCACCGAAAAACTCAATGGTTGAATTTTCACAACGGACGCACCCAATCATCTCCGTTTGACCCAAAACTCATGTTTGGTGGGTTTTTGGCACTTTCATTTCCCGGAGGAACGGTGCCGCAAAACTCGCTCATGGAGGGCCATTTTACCACTGATGCACCGAAAAAATACACAGGTTGAATCTTTCACAATGGACGCACCCAATCATCTCCATTTGACCCAAAACTCATGTTTGGTGGGTTTTTGGCACTTTCATTTCCGGAGGAACGGTGCCGCAAAACTCGTATGGGAGGGCCATTTTACCCACGGATGCACCGAAAAACACACAGTTGAATCTTGCACAACGGACGCACCCAATCATCTCCGTTTGACCCAAACTCATGTTTGGTGGGTTTTTGGCACTTTCATTTTCGGAGGAACGGTGCCTGCAAAACTTGCGCATGGAGGGCCATTTTACCCACGGATGCACCGAAAAACTACACGGTTGAATCTTTGCACAACGGACGCACCCAATCATCCCCGTTTGACCCAAAACTCATGTTTGGTGGGTTTTTGGCACTTTCATTTCCGGAGGAACGGTGCCGCAAAACTCGTGCAGGAGGGCCGTTTTACCACTGATGCACCGAAAAACTCATGGTTGAATTTTTCACAACGGACGCACCCAATCATCTCCGTTTGACCCAAAACTCATGTTTGGATGGGTTTTTGGCACTTTCATTTCCGGAGGAACGGTGCCGCAAAACTCGTATGGGAGGGCCATTTTACCCACTGGATGCACCGAAAAACACATAGTTGAATCTTTCACAACAGGACGCACCCAATCATCCTCCGTTTGACCCAAAACTCATGTTTGGTGGGTTTTTGGCACTTTCATTTTTGGAGGAACGGTGCCGCAAAACTCGCGCAGGAGGGCCATTTTAACCACTGATGCACCGAAAAACTCATGGTTGACTTTTTCACAACGGACGCACCCAATCATCTCCGTTTGACCCAAAACTCATGTTTGGTGGGTTTTTGGCACTTTCATTTCCGGAGGAACGGTGCCGCAAAACTCGTGTAGGAGGGCCGTTTAACCACTGATGCACCGAAAAACTCACGGTTGAATTTTTCACAACGGACGCACCCAATCATCTCCGTTTGACCCAAAACTCATGTTTGATGGGTTTTTGGCACTTTCATTTCCGGAGGAACGGTGCCGCAAAACTCGTATGGGAGGGCCATTTTACCCATGGAGGCCCCGAAAAACACACAGTTGAATGTTTCACAACAGACGCACCCAATCATCCCCATTTGACCCAAAACTCATGTTTGGTGGGTTTTTGGCACTTTCATTTTTGGAGGAACGGTGCCGCAAAACTCGCGCAGGTGGGCCGTTTTACCCACGGATGCACCGAAAAACTCATGGTTGACTTTTTCACAACGGACGCACCCAATCATCTCCGTTTGACCCAAAACTCATGTTTGGTTGGTTTTTGGCACTTTCATTCCCGGTGGAACGGTGCCGCAAAACTCGTATGGGAGGGCCATTTTACCCACTGATGCACCAAAAAATAATGGTTGAATTTTTCACAACGGACGCACCCAATCATCTCCGTTTGACCCAAAACTCATGTTTGGTGGGTTTTTGGCACTTTCATTTCCGGAGGAACGGTGCCGCAAAACTCGTGCAGGAGGGCCGTTTTAACCACTGATGCACCGAAAAACTCACGGTTGAATTTTTCACAACGGACGCACCCAATCATCTCCGTTTGACCCAAAACTCATGTTTGGTGGGTTTTTGGCACTTTCATTTCCGGAGGAACGGTGCCGCAAAACTCGTATGGGAGGGCCATTTTACCCACTGATGCACCGAAAAACACACAGTTGAATCTTTCACAACGGACGCACCCAATCATCTCCATTTGACCCAAAACTCATGTTTGGTGGGTTTTGGCACTTTCATTTCCGGAGGAACGGTGCCGCAAAACTCGTATGGGAGGGCCATTTTACCCACTGATGCACCGAAAAATCACAGTTGAATCTTGCACAACGGACGCACCCAATCATCTCCGTTTGACCCAAAACTCATGTTTGGTGGGTTTTTGGCACTTTCATTTCCGGAGGAACGGTGCCGCAAAACTCGCGCAGGAGGGCCGTTTTATCCACTGATGCACCGAAAAACTCATGGTTGAATTTTTCACAACGGACGCACCCAATCATCTCCGTTTGACCCAAAACTCATGTTTGGTGGGTTTTTGGCACTTTCATTTCCGGAGGAACGGTGCCGCAAAACTCGTATGGGAGGGCCATTTTACCCACTGATGCACCAAAAAATACACAGTTGAATCTTGCACAACGGACGCACCCAATCATCTCCATTTGACCCAAAACTCATGTTTGGTGGGTTTTTGGCACTTTCATTTCTGGAGGAACGGTGCCGCAAAACTCGCGCAGGAGGGCCGTTTTACCACTGATGCACCGAAAAACTCATGGTTGAATTTTTCACAACGGACGCACCCAATCATCTCCGTTTGACCCAAAAACTCATGTTTGGTGGGTTTTTGGCACTTTCATTCCCGGAGGAACGGTGCCGCAAAACTCGTATGGGAGGGCCATTTTACCCACTGATGCACCGAAAAACACACAGTTGAATCTTGCACAACGGACGCACCCAATCATCTCCGTTTGACCCAAAACTCATGTTTGGTGGGTTTTTGGCACTTTCATTTGGAGGAACGGTGCGCAAAACTTGCGCGGAGGGCCATTTTACCCATTGATGCACCGAAAAACTAATGGTTGAATTTTCACAACGGACGCGCCCAATCATCTCCGTTTGACCCAAAACTCATGTTGGTTGGTTTTTGGCACTTTCATTCACGGTGGAACGGTGCGCAAAACTCGTAGGGAGGGCCCTTTTACCCACTGATGCACCGAAAAATACACAATTGAATCTTTCCCAACGGACGCACCCAATCATCTCAATTTGACCTAAAACTCATGTTTGGTGGGTTTTTGGCACTTTCATTTCCGGAGGAACGGTGCCGGAAAACTCGTATGGGAGGGCCATTTTACCCACGGATGCACCGAAAAATACACAGTTGAATGTTGCACAACAGACGCACCCAATCATCCCCATTTGACCCAAAACTCATGTTTGGTGGGTTTTTGGCACTTTCATTTTTGGAGGAACGGTGCCGCAAAACTCGCGCAGGTGAGCCGTTTTAACCACTGATGCAACGAAAAACTCATGGTTGACTTTTTCCAACGGACGCACCCAATCATCTCCGTTTGACCCAAAACTCATGTTTGGTGGGTTTTTGGCACTTTCATTCCCGGAGGAACGGTGCCGCAAAACTCGTATGGGAGGGCCATTTTACCCACTGATGCACCGAAAAATACACAAGTTGAATCTTGCCCAACGGACGCACCCAATCATCTCAATTTGACCCAAAACTCATGTTTGGTGGGTTTTTGGCACTTTCATTTCCGGAGGAACGGTGCCGGAAAACTCGTATGGGAGGGCCATTTTACCCACGGATGCACCGAAAAACACACAGTTGAATCTTGCACAATGGACGCACCCAATCATCTCCGTTTGACCCAAAACTCATGTTTGGTGGGTTTTTGGCACTTTCATTTTGGAGGAACGGTGCCGCAAAACTCGCGCAGGAGGGCCATTTTACCCACTGATGCACCGAAAAACTAATGGTTGAATTTTTCACAACGGACGCGCCCAATCATCTCCGTTTGACCCAAAACTCATGTTTGGTGGGTTTTTGGCACTTTCATTCCCGGAGGAACGGTGCCGCAAAACTCGTATGGGAGGGCCATTTTACCCACTGATGCACCAAAAAATACACAGTTGAATCTTGCACAACGGACGCACCCAATCATCTCCATTTGACCCAAAACTCATGTTTGGTGGGATTTTTGGCACTTTCATTTCCGGAGGAACGGTGCCGCAAAACTCGTATGGGAGGGCCATTTTACCCACTGATGCACCGAAAAACACACAGTTGAATCTTGCACAACGGACGCACCCAATCATCTCCGTTTGACCCAAAACTCATGTTTGGTGGGTTTTTGGCACTTTCATTTCCGGAGGAACGGTGCCGCAAAACTCGCGCAGGAGGGCCGTTTTATCCACTGATGCACCGAAAAACTCATGGTTGAATTTTTCACAATGGACGCACCCAATCATCCCCGTTTGACCTAAAACTCATGTTTGGTGGGTTTTTGGCACTTTCATTTTCGGAGGAACGGTGCCGCAAAACTCGTATGGGAGGGCCATTTTACCCACGGATGCACCGAAAAACACACAGTTGAATCTTGCACAACGGACGCACCCAATCATCTCCGTTTGACCCAAAACTCATGTTTGGTGGGTTTTTGGCACTTTCATTTTTGGAGGAACGGTGCTGCAAAACTTGCGCAGGAGGGCCGTTTTAACCACGGATGCACCGAAAAACTCACGGTTGAATTTTTTGAAACGGACGAACCCAATCATCCCCGTTTGACCCAAAACTCATGTTTGGTG
The DNA here is from genome assembly GCA_009763385.1 of Coix lacryma-jobi var. lacryma-jobi. Classification (NCBI taxonomy): domain Eukaryota; kingdom Viridiplantae; phylum Streptophyta; class Magnoliopsida; order Poales; family Poaceae; genus Coix; species Coix lacryma-jobi. The sequence continues at coordinate 3,331 of VDCT01000461.1, read as the reverse complement.
GGTTTTTGGCACTTTCATTTCCGGAGGAACGGTGCCGCAAAACTCGTGTAGGAGGGCCGTTTTAACCACTGATGCACCGAAAAACTCACGGTTGAATTTTTCACAACGGACGCACCCAATCATCTCCGTTTAACCCAAAACTCATATTTGATGGGTTTTTGGCACTTTCATTTCCGGAGGAACGGTGCCGCAAAACTCGTATGGGAGGGCCATTTTACCCATGGATGCACCGAAAAACACACAGTTGAATGTTTCACAACAGGACGCACCCAATCATCCCCATTTGACCCAAAACTCATGTTTGGTGGGTTTTTGGCACTTTCATTTTTGGAGGAACGGTGCCGCAAAACTCGCGCAGGTGGGCCGTTTTAACCACTGATGCACCGAAAAACTCATGGTTGACTTTTTCACAACGGACGCACCCAATCATCTCCGTTTGACCCAAAACTCATGTTTGGTGGGTTTTTGGCACTTTCATTTCCGGAGGAACGGTGCCGCAAAACTCGCGCACGAGGGCCGTTTTACCCACTGATGCACCGAAAAAATTCAAGGTTGAATTTTCACAATGGACGCACCCAATCATCTCCGTTTGACCCAAAACTCATGTCTGGTGGGTTTTTGGCACTTTCATTTCCGGAGGAACGGTGCCGCAAAACTCGCGCAGGAGGGCCGTTTTATCCACTGATGCACCGAAAAACTCATGGTTGAATTTTTCACAAGGGACGCACCCAATCATCTCCGTTTGACCCAAAACTCATGTTTGGTGGGTTTTTGGCACTTTCATTCCCGGAGGAACGGTGCCGCAAAACTCGTATGGGAGGGCCATTTTACCCACTGATGCACCAAAAAATACACAGTTGAATCTTGCACAACGGACGCACCCAATCATCTCCATTTGACCCAAAACTCATGTTTGGTGGGTTTTTGGCACTTTCATTTCCGGAGGAACGGTGCCGCAAAACTCGTATGGGAGGGCCATTTTACCCACGGATGCACCGAAAAACACACAGTTGAATCTTGCACAACGGACGCACCCAATCATCTCCGTTTGACCCAAAACTCATGTTTGGTGGGTTTTTGGCACTTTCATTTTTGGAGGAACGGTGCTGCAAAACTTGCGCAGGAGGGCCATTTTACCCATTGATGCACCGAAAAACTAATGGTTGAATTTTTCACAACGGACGCGCCCAATCATCTCCGTTTGACCCAAAACTCATGTTTGGTGGGTTTTTGGCACTTTCATTCCGGAGGAACGGTGCCGCAAAACTCGTATGGGAGGGCCATTTTACCCACTGATGCACCGAAAAATACACAATTGAATCTTTCCCAACGGACGCACCCAATCATCTCCATTTGACCCAAAACTCATGTTTGGTGGGTTTTTGGCACTTTCATTTCCGGAGGAACGGTGCCGCAAAACTCGTATGGGAGGGCCATTTTACCCACGGATGCACCGAAAAACACACAGTTGAATCTTGCACAACGGACGCACCCAATCATCTCCGTTTGACCCAAAACTCATGTTTGGTGGGTTTTTGGCACTTTCATTTTTGGAGGAACGGTGCCGCAAAACTCGCGCAGGAGGGCCATTTTACCCACTGATGCACCGAAAAACTAATGGTTGAATTTTTCACAACGGACGCGCCCAATCATCTCCGTTTGACCCAAAACTCATGTTTGGTGGGTTTTTGGCACTTTCATTCCGGAGGAACGGTGCCGCAAAACTCGTATGGGAGGGCCATTTTACCCACTGATGCACCGAAAAACTACACAGTTGAATCTTGCACAACGGACGCACCCAATCATCTCCGTTTGACCCAAAACTCATGTTTGGTGGGTTTTTGGCACTTTCATTTTTGGAGGAACGGTGCCGCAAAACTCGCGCAGGAGGGCCATTTTACCCACTGATGCACCGAAAAACTAATGGTTGAATTTTTCACAACGGACGCGCCCAATCATCTCCGTTTGACCCAAAACTCATGTTTGGTGGGTTTTTGGCACTTTCATTCCCGGAGGAACGGTGCCGCAAAACTTCGTAGGGAGGGCCATTTTACCCACTGATGCACCAAAAATACACAGTTGAATCTTGCACAACGGACGCACCCAATCATCTCAGTTTGACCCAAAACTCATGTTTGGTGGGTTTTGGCACTTTCATTTCCGGAGGAACGGTGCCGCAAAACTCGTATGGGAGGGCCATTTTACCCACGGATGCACCGAAAAACACACAGTTGAATCTTGCACAACGGACGCACCCAATCATCTCCGTTTGACCCAAAACTCATGTTTGGTGGGTTTTTGGCACTTTCATTTCCGGTAGGAACGGTGCCGCAAAACTCGCTGCAGGAGGGCCGTTTTATCCACTGATGCACCGAAAACTCATGGTTGAATTTTTCACAACGGACGCACCCAATCATCTCCGTTTGACCAAAACTCATGTTTGGTGGGTTTTTGGCACTTTCATTTCCCGGAGGAACGGTGCCGCAAAACTCGTATGGGAGGGCCATTTTACCCACTGATGCACCAAAAATACACAGTTGAATCTTGCACAACGGACGCACCCAATCATCTCCATTTGACCCAAAACTCATGTTTGGTGGGTTTTTGGCACTTTCATTTCCGGAGGAACGGTGCCGCAAAACTCGTATGGGAGGGCCATTTTACCCACGGATGCACCGAAAAACACACAGTTGAATCTTGCAACGGACGCACCCAATATCTCCGTTTGACCCAAAATCATGTTTGGTGGGTTTTTGGCACTTCATTTCCGAGGAACGGTGCCGCAAACTCGCGCAGGAGGGCCGTTTTATCCACTGATGCACCGAAAAACTCATGGTTGAATCTTTTCACAATCGGACGCACCCAATCATCTTCCGTTTGACCTAAAACTCATGTTTGGTGGGTTTTTGGCACTTTCATTCCCGGAGGAACGGTGCCGCAAAACTCGTATGGGAGGGCCATTTTACCCACTGATGCACCGAAAAACACACAGTTGAATCTTGCACAACGGACGCACCCAATCATCTCCGTTTGACCCAAAACTCATGTTTGGTGGGCGTTTTGGCACTTTCATTTTCCGGAGGAACTTGGTGCCGCAAAATCGCTGTATGGAGGTCCATTTTATCCCACTGATGCTCACGAAAAACTCACACCTGGTTGAATCTTTTCACCAACGGAACGCATCCCAATCATCTCCGTTTGACCCTAGAATACTCATGTTTGGTGGGTTTTTGGCCACTTTCATTTTCGGAGGAACGGTGCCGCAAAACTCGTATGGAGGGCCATTTTACCCACTGATGCACCGAAAAACACACAGTTGAATCTTGCACAA